>JAQBSW010003320.1:0-85382 GCA_029291075.1 Eudiplozoon nipponicum
CGAAAAATGATTTAAAGAATTTGGCTTGCACATGCCAAACTGGTAGCAGTCCGAAAAGATTAAATTTCAGTTTGAACAATTCCACTTGTAGATAATGTTAGATGCAAAATTTGGTATTTCACACCATTTTGAGTAAGTTTCACTGGAAAATTATCAAAACCATATCAGCGGCGCCCATACTGAACTCAATGTATTATCTATGCGCGAAATTTGCTATTAATTCCTTTATTATAAGTGAATTTAATTATAAATTGTGATGTATAACCCTTTATTAAAGGAATATTGAATAAATCACAATGTATTAATTAAAAGTGCATAGGGTGTTGCTTTATGGTTACATATCTAAACAAGAAACTAGAACACCAACTTTATTGGGTTAAAGATTTTGCAAATATTATCGTCATATTTAATACTGTAAATATGTTTATGAGTATGTTTCTAAAACATTAAACAATATGAAATTATTAACGTCATTAACATAGATCTTGAAATACTAAGTAATTTAATTTTACAATAATACTTACATTTGTAAAAGAAAATTTAATATGTAGTTCATCATAAATACCAAAGAAAAATAAAAACAATTGACCCTTTCCATGTGCAAAAACAAAGAGAAATTTATCATAAACATGTTCAGGCATTGAGTTTGAACTGGAGGTGACGCACGCAAAAGATTGGGCTCCTTTTTTCATACTCTCTCCATGTTTACATATTTGTAACTCTTTTTGCTTGTCAATTTATATATAAAGAGATATTCATTTGTAGATACTTAAGAAGATAATGAGAAAGAAGCGTTTCTTGTATCTGATAAAATTTCTTTTTGTTTTTGCACATGGAAATGGTACTATGGATTAGAGCTCTGTAAGACATATATTTCAAAAGAAAAAATGCTTCTCATAACAGTGTCAAAATATCGATGAATAATTTATTTAGCGGAAATAAGCCGCGGAAGTGTTAAATCTGTCACATTAATTTCTGTGTATAAACGAAATTTTGAGAAAGAAATAGTTTGTAGACTCTATTTTGCAAACACAGTACCTGACTTTTACCTAACAGTACGAAAAACGTTAATGGGGCATTCATTGGCCATTATGCAAATGAAGCTCAAAATTTAATTTTATTTCCATATGAAACAAGACCTTAGCTCCTTAAAAAATGTTCGTCGGTGCACTAAATTAAAACAGCCTTTGTAGTCGCACAATGTGGCCGCAGCCAATGAGCCACAAACCAGGTTATAATAATAATAATTGTGTGTATTGGTATCTTAAAAAATATTATAATTATTGTACTTTATAATGGTAATAATAATAATAATAATATATATATATAATAATTATTATTGTGTGTAATAAGTATTATCATTATTATAGTCTTCAGTATTTGATTCTTCTTATATTTAATCTATTCTGGTATTCACGAACATTCTTTTTATTAACTGTTTTCTTAATAAGACCAATTAATTTAATGGTTAATTTTCGCCAAAAATGCGCTTCCAAAAATTAAATGATGCGTACTTCATTTCATAAACTAAAATAATTGATTCATAATTTCAAAACTTATTCTGTTACAAAAATGTGGTCGAACATCTGATTGTGAATCAAACACATTCATGATATTGTAATTTAGGGGAAACTTTCGCCTAAATATCGCGTTATCTATAGCAAATTCTTAGCGAAATTGTGTCAACACGAGGCTTGAGGCACAAATTACAAAAGTAAAGCGAAATGTCGTTAGTATCACTTTGTGAATGTACAAAGTAAAACATGGTGAAGTCATCATTTTGGATGAAATAGTAAATTTATTGAACGGATGAGCATATATTTTGTACATTTTACAAATTAAGCCTCAGTTCAAAGGGAGGACTAGAAATAATTACGAGTTTTTCCAATTCTATTAATACTGCAAATAGAAATGTTAGTTACTATTATAAATATTTGAATAAAAATATGATAGAATTGATAATTTTGACGGGCGTAAACCAAATCAGAATAAGCAACCAATAATTGAGATAATTCCAACGTTATTCTCCATAGACGTTGCTAATATTTTAAGTTTTTGCTTAAACTACATTAGTTGTTTTCATTTGGCCACATTGAATATTAATTTAATACTAAATATGTCAGACTGGTTTTGAATATCGATTTTTTTGTATAAGATATAAGATATAATCTGGCTGATTAGCATTGTGCCTAGTTTTTTGTTGAAAAAAGGCGATAACTCTACATTAACTACAATCATTGGTGTGTTTCGAGAAAGCAAAAATAAACATATATGTATAGATTTTTTTCCTACTCTAGATATTAATATAATTAGTATTTTAACTAAACAGCCTTTTGGCGGCATCAAAGTTCATAATATGCACTACTGTGTTTACTCGCGAAATAAATATTTACTTTCAACTCCTGAGACTCGCGAGTGCTAATCAACTTTGTAGTATTTTATGCAATAAAATAAAATAATAACAAATTTGATACTTTATTGAGGAATTGTCGGATTCCAAACGACTTGTCGTACCGGATATCCGAATACCTAGGCATCAGTTGGTCTCAAATTCTGCTTGAATTAATGTTAAAATAAATTTAATTTAAAATATGTCTTAAGTAAATTTTGTACAGACTGGAATGTTGTTGTCGTAATTTTTTTTAGAAATATATAATTAAAACTATGATAGATATTTCCAGTCGCAAGTTGACTTTACCTAGAACATATGTCGTTTAAAGGTCCAGGGGAATTCATTTCATTTTACTTTCTTAATGGGCACTTCACCTCCATTAGATCAATGCCATCCTAGTAAATAACATTCTACAATATTAAAAATTGGTATGAGATTGTCATTATTATTGTATTATTATTATTATTAATGTGTGTGTGTGTATTATTATTATGTGTGTATTTTATTATTATTTATAATACCATTTCCAAGTGGAAAACTTAAAAGAAATTTCATCAGATACAATAACCGCTTCTTTCTCATATTCTTCACATCTACAAATTATATATATAAATTAAAAGGCAATATAAAGAAATATTTAACAGTTAAATACTGCTTGTTGCGGAGAACTAATATATATGCAAGTATGTATTAGGAATGTACGGTCCTATTATCCCACATTCCTCACCGTAATATATCGTGGTTAAAGGGTGTAATACCGGCTCCTACTGATGAGTCGCCAGTAAGCACGAAACGAATGTGCATGAGATTATACTTTCCGTTCATGCTGCCTTGGGTTTATCCTTCTGGTCACAACTGAACTAATTTGTTACTAGGTCCGCAACACCTATTACTTACTTGAATACAAAGAAATGTTCATTTTTAAATACTTGGGAAGAATTTTAGAAAGGAACGATTCTTGTATCTGATGAAATTTCCTTTTCTTTTTGCACATGGAAAGGGTACTAAGAATTTTATTAAGGCTCGCATTCCAAAGGAATATCATTATTATTTCCATTATCACTATATGATTAGTCTTGTTTTTGTTGTTGAGCAGAAACAAGGGTTTCGTTTTTAAATAAAATTGTATATACTTTTCCGATAATTAACTGTATGCTGCTTTAATGCCGGATCCCGCGTTGAAGCATTTTAAACTTTAATTTGTTAGGCTTGCTTTATGTACCAATGCACTTAATTGTTGTCGTTGTTATGTGGGAAATTAGTTTTCAGCTTAGAAAATTGCCCGCGCAGACTCGAGCTGAATATTTTACAGATAAATCTGTTTCTAATAGTGCAGATCCTGAGAAAATTTCCTAAGTTTTCAAAAACTTGTAACATACTTTAACGTTTGAGGTGGCGATGCCGTATAAAATATAAATAATCATGTATTCCTGAGTTTATGCCTTTGAGCTAATTCTTTGATTATAGCCTTTCTTTGTAAATTTTTACACACAAATTCATCAAAAAAAGTAAATTGCTATAAACCGGACAAGTTGTACCCAATATGCAATGGTCTGAATACAATCTAAAATAAAATGTAGTTTATAATTCTTATTTGTTTTTTTAATTAAATCTTTCACTTTAACGCCTAAAATTATAATAAATTCATTTTTCTGATGATAATTCAGAATAAACTGTTCAAAATATAGTTTAGATTTCAACATTCCTTTTAACTTGGGTAAATATGCTAAATACCATAGTTTGTGTAGATGCTTAAATTCTAAATGAATATTTTATATTTTAATATATGATCATGCAATATTTTAGTAAATGCATAGTTATTTTAAAATGGAACTCGCAAAACTGTTATATGAAGAGCATACTTTGGAGAAGCCACATGATTATGCATAATAAAAATCAGTTTATGTGAGTATAAATAGTTCAAGACCAACTATTTCAAGGCACCAGCCTACAATTGGAAAATTATTGCATTAAGCATGCATCTATAAGTAAATTGAATTCAACATATTTATTTATGTTGTGAGCGCAGTACTATTGTTCTTCGGAATAAACATGTACGCTATTAAAATGAGAATTGGTTGCACGGGCGATGATAACAATTACTATAATCAAGTTTCCGATCTTGATAAAACACTTGACCTATTAAGTACATACATTTGGTAGTATAAAGTAGGAATTCTATAGTGTAGAGAATGCAATTCATCCAGTAGATCAGTTTCGTCGTTATTAGGCACTCATCCCATACTGGCCAGAATTTAACACGGTCAGTACTTGATGAATTCGCAATAAGTATGAAACCATTCTAATGGATGAATTGCCTTTTATACAATATATAATTCTAAGTTTATACCGAAATATGTATGTACTTAATGGGTCAGGTGTTTATATCAAGATCGCACTATTGATTATACTAATAAAGTTATTTAATTTGCCGGGTTTGCATTCATATATTCACTGAATGATGGACGAAAAGTGCAATTTCAATAATTGATGTATAAGTTACGGATTGATTTGCCTATTTGTACTTTGAGTGAAAGAGGAAAGATTTGCGGTACGTCTAATAAAATTAAGACGGTTTCTGAAAAAAAACCAATAAAGGATATTATCTTGTTATACGAAGCTTAATTTTCTCCGTAATCTTATATTGAAGACTAGGATTTGCGTATTAAATATCAGCTTTGCAAACACTCCCATCAGGGTGAATTATTTCATTAAATTTATTTTTGTGTACAATATAAATGGAAGGCCGTCATAATAAGAACATTTTGAAAAAAAGGTAAGACATATTTTTCTATATATCAGAAAAACAGACGAACTTCTCGATTACAGCATAATACAACTGAAAAAATATTTAATTTCAGCGGTTAGTAACATATTAAATAAGAAAAATTCCAAAGAATTAAAATTAAATAAAATTAAAAAAATTTTTTTATGGCTCAAATGTAATAATGAGACCCAATACTCTCCTTATCTTTTAAGCAGAGCATATTTTTTAAATTTCTATGAAAATGAAAAATATATAAAAAATTTAAATCGCCAAACACTTAATAGAATGCAAATTTTGAAAAGCGAATGAAACAGTTTATGTCTTATTTCCATTAGCAGTGGAGTTGAGATAAATCGACGGTTGATTCATTGCAAATTTGCACAATTTTCATAGTGAAATATGGACATATTACCGGTACTTACTAAGAAGAAGTTTATCTCAATGGAATTACACGTCTAGAAAATAACTGAATTGGCTTTTATAAAGTCAGCATAAAGAAAAGATATAAGCCCATGTAAAATGTTTTTTGTGTTTTTTGGCTACTTCTCAGTGTGTGTGTGTACCATTTCCAATATCCACCACACATTGGGTCGCGAAATTTGTGACACGAAATATTGATAATCCGTTCGTATAATTCTAATAATTTTGGGTATATTGTTTTTTGACAGAAATGACAAATGAATAATATTTTTCCATCACGGAAAACTTTACTTTATCTTCTGCCACGCGCATATTTATAGTAAGTTTATACTAACCTTGACTGAATGGGCTGTGATAGCAAAAATTAGAGCAGGATTTCTTAATTAATACATATGATAATCAGATGCTTAACCAATAGCACATAAATGTCAGAAAGTTTAAAATATTTTCATCGGCCCTGGTCAGACTGGAAGAATAATAACATTCTCCTAAATAGCCATTTATAACTAACACCAATTCATTTATTTAATAAGTCCTGTAAAGTTTTATATAGTCAATACCTCACTTGAGTTCTGTGTAATGTGAGGAATGCCAAGTGTACAAGTCATGGTATTGGATAAGGCATTCCACAAGACTGCAGGTTTTTTGTGAAGTGCTCTGTTACATAAGGATTTATATAAAATGTAATAAATACTAAGTATTCTTTAGAAATTGAGCTGAACATACGCTAATATAACGTGTTACTGATAAGAAATGCTGTATTTTAATGGCCATCTCTTGCTGATTTCAAAAACGTTGCGCCATTCTCCTACAGTTGACCAGTGCTCATAGTCTGAATTTTGTACTTAAGGTCCATTATGTTCTAGCATTGGAACAGTTAACACATTACGGTTAGAAATATTGTACCCTGTTTCAATTAAAACGGAATGCAGTAGGTAACGACCATAAAAATTAAAATGAGAGAAATGTATAAAAAACAGTTTTGACGTAAATTGCCTCCTCGTTTATGCCTTGCTGACAAAATTTCTCAATACACATTAAAGGCTCACGAAAAAGCACGCAATTTAAATTGGCATGCAAGCCAACGGTTAAAGCATAAACATATAATTATATAGTATCTAGGCAACTTTCCCTTTACACTAATTTGGCCAACTGAGTGACCTGCTTTACAAATTAATTAGACTAAAAGTACAAAATATGTACATCTAGTTCAGAGTTCAAACAGGAAATATGAACAAGCTTTTCTAACAGTCATTATACTCCACTGTTAAATTAGGCAGCCAATCGGCTAAATAGTGCATTTAAACAATGTTCCTCATTTACTTTTTCCTGTAAATATAAAATATTTCCAAAGATTATATTAAGTATAAATAACATACTTTCTTATATTGTCAGTTAAATTATTTGCGCACATACACCAGATGATTTCTGTATAAATGGAAAGAACGTGGAACTATAAATGTTTACATTAGATCTAATGGTAACTACGTGTTCTCAGTTATGCAACACATTTTTCAAACCTGGCAGGCTTCGACATCTTTTAATACGTTTAATTATTAAAATAGAAAAAAAGAGAGCAATTTTCAAATGAAAATCAAATATTTCTTTAAGCTGACAAAATGCCCTATGTATTTCCTATCTTAGAAAGGCGATAATTTTCCAACTATGTTAAAAACACATAATTAAAAAAGTCTATCTTTGGTATATTATTCATTACGTGTTGACGTTTTTATAATAGTTTATTAAATAATTAATTAAAATTGGCTATTATTTCAAAGATCAAAAATTTATAAATTGCATAATTATTTTAAGGTAGAATTACAAGTTAATCCTATTTTCATATTTCAGATTTCAAAGAGTCCCAGGGCAAGTACCAATAATAAAATTATAACAATTAATATTATTGTAAGCTTTAATATTGGTTTATTGAATATTAATTTGCATTTCCCATAGACACTGGAACGCCTGTGTCGGTTGACCAATGAAAATCCGTATATTGTGCAATTAAGGGCATGACCATAATTCATGAGATGAAATTCGTGAACTTATATTTGTCATCAACAAATTTCGCCTTACAAAACGACATTTTGAATAACCATTGGGGGTTACAAAATGACAAAGGCAATCAGATACACAGGTTACTACACTTATATAAAATAAGGAGAAAAAACGCACATTGAAAAGCCACCAATGAACCATTCCTACCTTTCCAGAGTATTGGATATATATATATATATATATATATATAAATATAAATATATATATATATATATATATATATATATATAATTAGGAAGAAAGAACACTTTAATAACAAAGTGGATGGGGAAATTTATGTCGAGATTACTAAACATCGCTCTACAATCTTTCATTAATATATATTCTGGATTTTCAATTGATTATGCTGGTCGCAACAAATCTGACTCGCTTCTACTTCTATTTCTTGTTTATACTGATTGGTAAGTGTGTATGCGTTTGTGTTTGTGTGTGTATGCCTGTTTGCATGTAAAGGTAATTCTCGCAAAGTGGTCTGAGATCTGGTCATTATTGTATTTATGGATTTGAATTAACCATCTGTGCGCATTGTTCGCTGTTACGTGTACGAGTGCTATTTTTCCGAGTGTAGTTTTCCGTTTCACCTTGTGCAAATTTGTATTCTTCACATGGTAACAGCGCAAGTGTGGATTGCAGTGTCGAACGCTCATATTGTTTGGATTCTCCCGTCACCGTAAGCGCATCTGTTGTTTCCTCTTCAGATTGTTTCTAATCAGATCAAATGATTGTTGATTCTAGTCGAGGGCATGTTCGGTCTTGCCTGGATACTAGTAAATTGTTTTTGAATATAGTTATTCGTGGGCAGTCGATTAGAATATCATGTTGATGAAAGTTTCGAATATTTAGGTGAGGTGCTTGCTGTTTTTTATAAAGGGCTTCATAAATAAATAATAATGTTTCTGATTTTGCTTTATGTGGAATTGAGGAATTGGTCGAATTTTCTGGATGCCCCGTTTCCAATATATGATCGGAAATAGCTGATTTTTCTGACGGTGCCAAGCCTTTGTTTAATCAATTTCTGTTGTAAATGTTCATCGATTCTGTTTATCTATTGCTTCTTCGTACGTCCGATATATGTGCTACCGCACATACATGAGAATTTGTAGACTATAATTGACTTGGAGAGAATTAGCAATTGATCTTTGGCATCCAACCTCATGATTCTATGTGTACTAAATGTAATATTAACTTTAACACTGGGAAAATTCTTCTTAGTTATTCTATTCAGCCGCCATGCAATTATTGAGTTTGGTACGTCGCCTCTAAATGTTAAGTTTAGGAAAACCTGCTTGACGGTATCCTCTATAGTGCGAATCTGGCGTGGTCTGATGTTGGCATCAATGAATCGCTCTGGGTAGTTTTTCATTAGCTAAATTTTCCTGAGGTAGTCCAGTGCTTGCTCAATCTTGTGTTTGGAGCAGATCTTGCTGATTCTTTTTCTGAGGTTGGTTACTAAGTTTCTTTGTGGGATTTTGGTACACTGCTGTTGTAGTAAATCTATTGTCCAGTGAAAGTGGATTTTCTATATATGGCCAATGTCAAATCGCCAATATCTTCTCGAGTGTGTTTGATGTCAAGTAAGGGAAAACTATCGTCTTTCTCTACCTCGAGAGTGAATTTAATTTCTGGATCGGCTCCATTTGCTTGTTTGAAGATTTCGGAGAGGTCAGCTGCTTCTGAGATATATATCATCTACGTTACCCTTTGTAGAGTGCGCACTACTCAATTATACATTTTAGGCTCGTTTTTTCAAGATGATACATGTAAACACCTGCCAAGAGGGGTGCCAGGCAGCTTCCCATAGCTACACCTTTGATCTGGCGGTAGTATATCCCTTCAAATTTAGATTGCACTTTTTTACATGCTAATATGAGGTCTTCGATGTCATTAGTGTCTATAGAGACATAAAAAAACTCATTTTTAATAAGGTCACACGAGATCTCCGTTGTCTTATCCAGTGTTTTGTTTGTAAATAAGGATGAGACGTCAAGCGAGACCATTTTATTCTGTAGAATGTTCTTCCCCTTCAGTTCATGTACAAGCCCGAAGGAGTCCTTGATAGAGTTTTTACGTTAATGATGCTTCGTATTGGTTGAAGTATTTTTCAGAGAAACTTAGCTGGTTTATGTTGTGGGGCGTTGATCATTGACATAATAGGCCGCATCGAGGGAGCTCCTGAGGCTGTCAGGGCGTTATGAGATTTTAGTTTGCCGTAAAATCTTGCGGTGCATGATCCGAAGGGTTTTGCCTTTTGGATGTCGTCTATGAGTTTTGATCTAATATCGAAATCGCCCATCGATGTTAAAACCTGTCTTTTTATCTCCTTCAAAATTGCATTAATTCCTTATTCGATATTTGTTAAAACAGTTTTCTGTTTGATGTCTTGTTTGAATTTAGATTGATCAATTATAATATCGTTAATGGGCATTCTATAAGCGTCCGCTTGAAGTATAACAACTCCTCATCCTTTGTGGGGTGTTGCAAGTCGTATGGATTTGTCTGATTGTATTTTTCTGAGTTCGTCTATGTGCTGTTTTGTGATGATTTGGCTGCCTTTGAATTCCTTCTTGTATTGTTCTAGTGCGCTTTCAGTCCTTGTCCATTGAATGTTTGTGCGGTATCCTCTCTAGTGCAAATCTGCCGTGGTCGGA
This sequence comes from Eudiplozoon nipponicum, assembly GCA_029291075.1. Classification (NCBI taxonomy): domain Eukaryota; kingdom Metazoa; phylum Platyhelminthes; class Monogenea; order Mazocraeidea; family Diplozoidae; genus Eudiplozoon; species Eudiplozoon nipponicum. Next base: position 10,286 of record JAQBSW010003320.1, read on the forward strand.
TGTTGACATCAATGAAAATATAAAACAACAAGCGCCTGACCTATATATTCAAAAATTTCATTAACATGATATTCTAATTGACTGGCCACGAATAACAAAATTCAACAACAATCTACTAGTATCCAAGCAAGACCGAATATGCCCTCGACTGGAATCAAAAAACGTTCAATCGGATTGGCAACAAAGTGAAACGAAAAACTACAGTCGGAAAAATAGCACTCGTACACGTAACAGCGAACAATGCGCACAGATGGTTAATTCTCAAGCCATCAATACAATAATGACCAGATATCTGACTTCACTTTGCAATACAGCGAGAATGATCGCTTACATGCAAAAAAGCACACACATTAACACAAACGCATACACACTTACAAATCAGCTAAAACAAGAAATATAAGTAAAAGTGAGTCAGATTTGTTGCCAACAGCATAATCAATTGAAAACCCAGAATGTATATAAAAGAAAGATTGTTGAGCGATGTTTAAGTTATCTCGAAATAAATGGCCTTTATCCACTTTGATATTAATGTCTTTTTTCTTCCTAATTAGAAATATACTGTGTAATATTTGAAGGCAATGGACATAATAAAGAATATTAATTAGCGTGGTCAGCCTTTTACCCGTAAGGAACTAAACACCTAAGTTGCAGCATATTGTATGAGTGCCAAATTTCTGGAAAGAATTAAGCTCTTCAAATCGTGTTTACAATCAGATTTTGTGCCAAAACGATTCCTCATGTAGTGCAGGAGAAATAACCAAAAAACTGGCAAATAAACATATAAGCCGCTTATTGCTTAATGCCATCGAGGGCAACCAATCAAAACTGCAAGAGGCTGAGAGAATCATTTAATCACTGAGTTGTCAAATTTCAAGACTGAACGACAGCGAATACACTACTTTTACAACGAAGATAGAAACACTGATGAAAATAACAGCTGACAAAGAAACTAAGGATCTCACGATGGACCTTGGCAAATTTCCTACACAATCGAAATTTCCTACAAACCCCGACGCATTTTTCCACAATTATTCAAAAGTGATCTTGTCAAAACAACAGAAAGAATTACTCTCATTAGGAGCAAAATTCTGCATAGTCAAGAAAAACCTAAGTGAACGCGACATTATTGACATTCAGGCTGGAACGGAAAATTTCTACAATGACTTAATGAAAGACACCACCCCACATGCATTCAATGGACAAGAACTGAAAGCTGAGATAGTTAGCGCACTAGAACAATACAAGAAAGAATTCAAAGGCAGCCAAATAATCACAAAACTGCACATAGACGAAATCAGAAAACTACAATCAAACAAATCCATACGACTTGCCACACCCGACAAAGGATCATGAGTTATTATACTTGAAGCCGACGCTTATAGAAAGTCCATTAACTATATTATAAGTGATCAATCTAAATTCAAAAAAGCCATCAAACAGAAAACTGATTAAACAAATATCGAATGAAGAATTAATACAATTTTGAAGGAGGTTGAAAGACACGTTTTAACATCGATGGCCAATTCCGATATTAGATCAAAACTCAGAGACGACATCCAAAAGGCAAAACCCGTTGAGATTGTACGGTAAACCAAAATCTCATAAAGCCGTGACAGCCTCAGGAGCTCCCTCGATGCGGCCTATTATGTCAATGATCAACGCCCAACTACATAAATCAGCCAAGTTTCTCCGCAAAATACTTCAACCAATACAAAGCATCATAAAAACTCTATCAAGGATTCCTTCGAGTTTGTACATGAACTAAAGGGGAAAAACATTCTACAGAATAAAATGGTCTTGCTTGACGTCTCATCCTTATTTACAAACATAACACTGGATAAGACAACGGAGATCTTGTGTGACCTTATTAAAAATGAGTTTTTTTATTTCTCTATAGACACTAATGACATCGAAGACCTCATATTAGCATGTAAAAAAGTGCAATTTACATTTGAAGGGATATACTACCGCCAGATCAATGGTGTAACTATGGGAAGCTGCATGGCACCCATCTTGGCAGATGTTTACATGTATCATCTTGAAAAAACGTGCCTAAACTATATAATTGACTAGTGCGCACTCTACAAAGGGTAACGTAGATGATATATATCTCAGAAGCAGCAGACCCTTCCGAAATCCCCGATCAAGCAAATGGAGCCATCAAATGGAGACATCAAATTCACTTTCTAGGTAGAGGAAGACGATAGTTTTCCCTTCCTTGACATAAAAATGGGGATTTGACACTGGCCATATATAGATAATCCAATTTCACCGGGCAATACATTCACTACAACAGCAGTGTGCCAATATCGCACTCGAGAGGATACCGTCTAGCAGGTTTTCCTAAACTTAACATTTAGAGGCGACGTACCAAACTCAATAATTACACGGCGGCTGAATAGAATAACTAAGAAGAATTTTCCCAGTGTTAAAGTTAATATTACATTCAGTACACAGAGAATGATGAGTTTGGATACCAAAGATCAATTGCCAATTCTCTCCAAATCATTCTTAGTCTACAAATTCTCATATATGTGCGGTAGCACATATATCGGACGTACGAAGAAGCAATAGATAAACAGAATCGATGAACATTTACAACAGAAATTGATTAAACAAAATTAAGCTATTTCCGATCATATATTGCAAACGGGGCACCCAGACAATTCGACCAATTTCTCAATTCTACCTATAGCAAAACCAGAAAAATTATTTTTTATTTATGAAGCCCTTTATATAAAACAGCAAGCACCTGACCTAAATATTCAAAACTTTCATCAACATGATATTCTAATCGACTGACCACGAATAACATTATACAACAACACTTTACTAGTATCCAGGCAAGACCAAACAGGACCTCGACTAGAATTAACAATCATTCAATCGGATTGGAAACAAACAAAAGAGGAAAAAACAGATGCGCATACGGTGACAGAAGTTTCCAAAAAATATGAGCGTTCAACACTGCAATCCACACTTGCGCTGTTACCATATGAAGAATACAAATTTGCACAAGTTGAAACGAAACAGTACACTCGGAAAAATAGCACTCGTACACGTAACAGCGAACAATGCGCACAGATGGTTAATTCAAAGCCATAAATACAATAATGACCAGATCTCAGACATCACTTTGCGAGAATGATCGTTTACATGCAAACAGGCGACACACACAAACACACTTACCAATCAGACATAACAAGAAATAGAAGTAAAAGGAGTCAGATTTGTTGCCATCAGCATAATCAATTAAAACCAAGAATGTATATAAATGAAAGATTGTAGAGTGATATATAGTAGTCTCGAAATATACTGTGTAATATTTGAAGGCAATGGGCATAATATATATATATATATATATATATATATATATATATATATATATTTAAAGGAAACTAAGAGAAACGAACATCTGAAAAAATTTGAACAAAGTACATTAATATCTGAATATATATCTGCAAGTTCATTTATAGTATGTTGCACAAAAATGTAGTATTAAACGTTATATTTCGGATATTATTATTTAGATTAACCTAAATAATTCTTTACCTTTATTCACAATTTTCCAATAATTATTTTTGAATTTTTGTTAAATTGTGAGCAAATATATTTGATCAATTAAATATTCATTGAATTGGCAGGGAAAAACAAAATTTTTAGCACTATGTATGTCTGAATCTCAGACAGCAACTATTCTTTCAACTAAACAGTAAAAATCAAAATAAAACAAATTTAAATCCGGTTACATTTAATACCACGTAGTGAATCTATGTGCCAAAGATCGGATAATGATTAATGGGGATGAAAATATAAGGCATATATAATTTTTGTAATTCAAAACGCCGTTCTAATCATAAATCCACATACTTTTGTTTAAATACAGTAAAATTTAAGTATGTTTTCATCTGTTTTAATCTTGATTAACATGGATGATCGCAACGCTTAAGTACGTGTAATTTACGGTAATTGACTATATTGCTATAAAACAACAAACTGTGTAAGTTCTTGAAATAAACTTCAATCCCATTTTATTTAACCAGCAAAACTATGGCCAATCGCACGCACTGACGCGTTTCGAACTTCCATGATCATCAATAAAGTACGACGGGAAACTGACAAGCGAGGATCGATCCGCATTGTATAAATATGGGAAGAAAATTTGGATATGCAGCTCTCACATCGAATAGCCTCTATTAATGTTGTAAAATTTGTAAAAATACTATTTTGACTGCATAAAAATTGTGCATTTAATATTTCAGTCTGATGCAGTATATGTGAGTTGTCATTCATTATTTGTAAATTAAAGTTGGATCAAAGAAAGTGATTTTACCGTTGTACTCGGATGAAACTATTGAAAATAGAAATGCGCTTTTAAGTATCACTAAACATCGTTTTGCTGCGTTTTGTAACTTGTTAAAGATGATTGTTAGTTGCAATGCGCAAACAATTAGGATAAAGCGTTTTCACGTCATAACTCCTATTAGTTTTTCTATTTGACAGTTAGTGCTTTTGTACGAAATATATTTCGTCTTTGTATTTACTACTTAATTATCAATGAATTCTCTTGAGCTTTGGTCTGCTTCTTTTAGACATTATTTATTTGGAATAGTTGTTTCTATTTATTTGTATGGCAGTTAAAATTTATTCCTGATCAATTTTAGCCAATAAAATTATTTCAGCACAAATTTATTTTTAACATTGCATAGTTATATGCTCGAAAATACAACAGATAAAAAATATTTAAAATTTTAAAGGTTATCTCAAATATGTAGTTATTAATTCTGTTTTTCGAAAAAAATTATATTTCAATCGAAATAGTAAATTTAGTCGCGTTTATTGCACCTAATCCATTGATTTAAAATTTATAAAGAAATCGATAGCATAATTTATATTGAAATATATGTCATGGCTATTACGTAAGCTTGTAGGCCATGCTACATGTATGCGTTTACCAACGCTTATATATATATATATATATATATATATATATATATATATATATATGAATAAACATTCGATTATGAATATTTGTACGTACATATATTCTGTTAATTTTTCAGCACTAAGTGCGAGTATAAACATGAATATAACTTATATGTCAACTGATGCATTTTAATTTAACTATTCGTTAGTTTGCATTTTTATTATGTTGACTTTCACACCACAATAAAAAATGCCGGTTTTACGAGTTATCGATATATAAGCGTAGTAAACCCAAATGGTGCGGCAACAACGGATATATTCGGTAAAGATTTGATAATATGATTTTTATGTAAATCATCTTTATTGATTTTTATTTCAGGTAAGTTTGTCATTTACATCGAACAACATAAAAAAACTACTGCCAGTCACACGCACTGATGCGATTCGACCTTCTATAATCATAATCAGAGAACGCCGGCAAACTGACTAAAGAGGATCAAACCGCATTTCATATATATGGAAAGCAAAATTAGATAGGCGACTCTCACCTCTAGTAGTCTCGCATACATTGTACGTGACTGGAAATGTTGGCTGCACAATTTCTATGCAGTTTTCGCCACACATATGCATATATATATATATATTTACATATAAACAATGAAATTACACATTATACCTTAATATATCTATGTATTTTACTTTATACTAAAGTTAGTTTTTCAATTTAAAGTTTTAATGCAAATTAAAAATGAAAAGTATCGTTAGTTTTTATTATCGATTTCACTATTTGTACAAGCCAAACGATTTCTTTCACTTTTTGTATTTTTTAAGTGACCGTATAGAGTAAAATCAATTTTTTCTGCAAAAGTTGTGAACTATTTTAATTTTTTAATATTAATGTGGGACACGCATTTGTGGGTTATTCCTTTTAAACGATACCAGACCAATCTTTAATCTTCTTGCTGTATCTTTCTGGCCCTATCGTTTATTTTTTGATATCACCTGGCTTTTAACACAGCATTACTTATGTTTGGTGACCTAACATATAAATTAAAATATAAATATTAATTATCAAATAATGACAATTCAAAGGAGGAGCCAGACTGTCCCATACGATATAAATAAAATAAAAATATATGGCATTAAGTACAGGCTCCAGGTTATGAGCCATAGATTGCCTCGAAACACAAGTGAACATGATATTATACTGTTATTTATGTCTGAGCTGGACAGGCGCTCCTGTATTTGTGCATACTTACACGTTAAATGTATTTTACGCCTTAAAGATAAATGTAAATACGTTAAATACGTTAAATACGAATCAACCGACTCTTATTAAGAACGCGTTTTTACTAGAGTATGATTTCTATCTGAGGCATTTTCTTGTAATAACTTTAAAGAGACATAGACTAACAGCAGAATACGCTATAGAGTTATTCATGCATTTTATATTCTATAGTCTGATTTCATGGCTTTTTGCATTTTGGTTTTCATGCCAATTATACTTTTCTACCCATGCAAATTTGTGATATACTTCTTTTAATGGGGTCCAGATCTTTGCAGTGCTTTCTATCAATATATAAACAATTTTAATAAAATCCAGAATAAATTAATCCAAACATCGAATATTTCAAAATATTCCATAATTTAATTTTTTATGCCAATGAAACTAAGAGATTATTTGCGACTTACGACCGTAAAAGAAATTTTACTTCTAAATTTTTATTCCTCTTATATTTTAATTTAAATTTAAAAAATATAAGCGCTGTGAAATTAAATATGTTGCAACAAATACTTCGCAAAATTAATTATGATAAAATGTAATTAATGCTAATATGAAAAATATATTTAAAATAATTATATAATAAGTAACAAATTTAATGTTAGCCTCACAACAGTGATCAGTATACCTACAAAATAAAAAAATCTTCGACAAAGACGGAAATCGGGGATGTTATATAAATTTCCGTTATTAGGTGTCTCTAAAATTAAAAAAATATTTATTTAGCAATGTTTTTCTTGGTTGCATGCAATAAATTTAAAACCTCACTGATATTTTAAATATTATTCAGTTTTAAATGTACAAATTTGAAGATTTGTCAGCAAAGAATTAGTTGTTTTAAAAAATATACAATATTTTACGGTTTGATACATTAATACAAAAATTATTGTGCCGACAAGGCTTTATATTAAAAATTTCGCCTCAAATATAAATCACGAAGAAACAGAACCACAGTAAATGATGTTTTAAGATGTAATTTCGTTCTTTTTTAATGTAAAAATGAAATTGGCTATAAGGATCTGTTGGTTTGATAAAAAAATCCTTGGAGATTTGCAATATTTTATCATAATAAGCTACTGCATGTTATGTAAACTGTTAAAATGTATATTAATGGATAAAAAAATTTCTTTTTAGTACCTACCAAAATGATGTTTGACTATAACGTAATTATAATTATGTTATTTAAGATTTTATTCAGATTTTGCTTCAGGAGAGCATGGTTATTAATAAGAATTTATTCAAACGGATTAATTATTTTACATTTGTTTTCATGAAATTTGGACAAACAGAACATAAATTTATAGCAACATAACTTAAACATGGTTACTCCAAATTTATGAGTCCAATTAAATTATCTATAGAGGTAGCCTTCTCAAGTTTACTATAATGTTCTAATACTCAATTTTTTCCCTATCATAATAACTTTAAAACAGGAGAGTATATTTTGCAACTAGTAAGACTAATTTTGTCAATAAGTGTAATAGTATAGCAAAGTTATTAATAAGATCAAGAATAGCCTATAGCTAACATAATCATCGCATGTATACTTGTCACAGCGAAATTAAGTAAATAATTTGCGTATAGATAAATCACATTTTGAAATTCAACTGTTATAAAACCTTTGATATGGTTACTCATCGTCGGAAATCGGCATAACAAGACAAATAATTTTAAGGCACTGTGTTGATACTCATATATAGAAAACCATGCAACCCAAATTGAAGTGCAGAATGCTAATAACGTCCTTTAGATTTAGCTTTCAAACAACTTTACTGCGGCGTAATAAACACAACCCCATGTGATTTTATTTCCGATGCCAATTAATAATGCAGCAGCTAGTTCTTTTTTATTAATATATATCAACTGTAGACTACGCTGATAAAATTTTGGCACAATTTTAATTAATTATTTTCTAATAAGTCTGTAATCATAGAAAGCATTTTGAAATTAATTTTGTAATTTATATTCTCATTGCGTTTTATGAACAATTAATTAACTAATATATATATATATATATATATATATATATAGACATAATTAAATAGGCGGCATTTCTATATTTTTATAAACAACATGTTTTTTGGTCTTTCTAAACAGGGTTAAATTAGCATGAGTAATTAAATCTCTAGATATGTAAATATTTCCAAAAAATGGTTGCGCGAAAAATGAATCAAATTGAAAATCCTTATTTTATCCTCGAACGCATTGGTAAGAATAACGAATTGCACTACACATTAATTATTTATGGATGTAGCTTGTAAATATCGTTGTATACTTGATTCTAAATGCAAGGAATATTAGAGGTTCTTGCGTTTTTCTTTTATACAGCCCTGCCACATATGAGTTATACGACCAGTAATTACTGTGTTGAACTAATCATGGTCGTTTTTATGTTCTCTATTGGTCAAAATATAAGTTTGTCGAAGGTTGGTGTCGGCCATAAAGTCATTTTTGAGTCATCTACGTTCCCAAATTATAAGTACCCAAGAAAAGGTAACGCGGAATTGATACATTTGTGATCAGCGCAGTGAGTGCATCCTCATCATGCAGGTGTAAAATTTCATTTCTCTTAAAATTTATAACTATGTTCTGACAATCGACCAATGCAGACTGAACTACGGATCATGTTTTGTCTTCTTGCTCAGACTTATCTGTCAAAGTCCAGCGAACTAGAACCAAGACAAATATTATAAAAATTGACAATTATTCCAACTTCAATTGTGCTAAATGACACATTGCAGTCAACCTCACACCTAAACATACACACACACACAACTAAGGCTATTTAAAATGCGCACACGATTTCTTATGTGATTTGTTTCAGCAGATATTAAACACGACTTTCACAGAACACTACTGAAACACCTATATCGAAACGGAAATAATTGACAAAGTTTTCAGGATACCTGTACAGTCAGATGGACAGAATGTTGGTATGAATCAGCTTCTATATATAACAACAACATTACTGCTTATATACTCAAAACAGCCTCATTTTAAACGAACATTGGTTGCGGCAGAGCAGCTCAATGGTTAGAGCACCGGATTCCGAAGCAGACTTGCCCAGGTTCGAGCCCTGTTCGTGGCAATTTCTGACCAGTACATGATGAGTTCTCAATAAGGACGAAACCGGTCTACTGGATGAACAGTCTCATTTTGAAAGACAAAACTAACGTTTAAGTCTTAAACTCATTATTGATGCAGTAGTTCAAATTTTCAATTTAATGCGTCAGTCCGGTGATCAGGGTAATTGACACTTTCCGGAGGCAACTTAAATAAAATATTCCTTAGTTTTCGTATAGATTTTTGCATATTAAAATCAAAACTGAATAAGATTTTTAACTTAAGTAATTTTAAGATTCCTTTTTATAAAATCAGGCTATGTCAGACAACGAAAACGGTTATTTTTCACAGAAAATTATATTTGCCTCCATAACTCATTTCAAATTATGCTAACCTATATAAAAAATTTCAATTAATTTCGATTTGGCATTAAATGTAATAGTACAAGTTTTTTGCGAATTATTAATTAATATTGAAGAACACTTTTTATATGTGAACGTAGCACAAAGGCAAATACATTCCGCACATAAATTTGTATATTTGCTTTCTTATAAATCCAATCAGAATTAAATAATATGTAATGACGTTAAAAAAAGTACTTATTCCCGCGAAATGAATGACTATTGATTCTTGAGAAATAATGCTCAGATTGAAAATATTAGTTAGTTTAAAATTAGAATTGAATTTGATTCATTTTTCTGTCAATTGATGCTACTTTGTCGTCAAACTTAATTATAAGTCTACTTACAACTTCAATAATTATCCAATTGAATCATAAATTCTCAGAATTAATTTATATAGTCAAATTGAGTTTGTGGCTATTATTACACGTGTACTTTTGTCTTATAAAGTTAATGATTGAACTGCTACAAGTCTCAGAGTTTTAAAAGGGTTTAGTATATGTGGAATTTTAACTTCTAATTTGTTACCATTGAGATTGTGTATCGTAAATATGTTACAAAATTGTTGAAAATTACATTCCATAGGCCCAGCAAAACAGCCTATAAATGACAACTTTAATTTGTAACTTATATTGGTCAGATATAAAATTCTACGGCTCAAAATTAATAGCTAGGCTTTAGGGAGTTAATGTAGCCTAACGAGACATATGGTTCAAGTGAAGAGGCCATTTGAAGTTATTTTTTCAATTTTAAAAACTGTAAAGTATATATGAGACTGGGCTCGAAAGTAACCCGGCTAGAGCTCTGTCCGTCAAAAAAGTTTTGCAAATTACTTAAAACAATTTGATTAGAGACGAAACCGGACAAATTTTTGAATTGCCTTAGCTAACTTTTAAAAGGCCTAATTTATACTGACAAATGAATATTTAATGAGATTGGTGCTTATAACAAGCTCACGGCCCTTATTTGATATAATTCTATTAGTGAGATTATCTGGGCTTTAAATAATTATAGAAGCCTAAAGTGGCACTTTTTTAAGACAAGAAACCGTTCAATGTTATCTGTATATTAATAAACTTTAAAGCCTTTGTGAAAAGCATTGTTGGAAAAAAATATCCATTAATTACAAAATATCACTCTTGCCTCCCGAAAAGCTATTTTAGTATATTATATGTTTTTAAAAAAATTAATCCTTGGGAATATTGAATCTAATATCGTTGATAATTAGTCAAACTTATCAAGTTAAATTATGTGGTTAGTTGATAACTAGGCTTGAATATATAGTTATTTTGATTCCAGGAAGTATTGCATGAGTTCACAATTTTTCTTATTGTAATTAAGAGAAAAAATTGAAATAAAAAAGTAAGCGATTCGTTTGTATTTTCTTCTGTATTACAGACATTTATAAATCTATGTGTAGGAGTTATTAAAATTGCACAATTTCACATTTCATACAAAAGATTTAATTAGAAGCCCACATTATCCTTTTAAAAGTTTTCATGTAATTCAGATTTGAAACTAATTATATTTCAAGCAGCAGCATTATTTCTTTTAATAATGCCACAATATTTTCCATTTTGCGTGTGTATTCTTTCCATAGATATCCTTCTATAGAGATTATGTAGGAGTACCTACGGTGCCGACAGAATTTAATAGTGTCTAATTTTCCCATAATAACAAAGCCCTTCCCATTATCGCCGTATATTATTTAAATATTTGAATTTCTGTTGATATATTCAAGATTAATTAGATGCTGTTATATCAATAATTGCCTTTCTGCGCTTCTGAAAGTTTTCTAACTTAAAGCTTGGTTAACAAAATTAGCATTGTAGCAGCTGTAATAATCAAAGCCAGTATGTTCGAAGTCTGACATTTCTTCACATAGCTTGTAAATAATTCAATTAAACGATATTGATAAGTGATCTTGTTATAATTACCAGCACCATTACCAACATACATGTTTCGTGATTAGCTTATAATTTAGTTGGAACTTCAGTTCTAGAGGTGTAACATATAGGCTCCAATTAAAAGAAAGACTAACCATGAAACATAAGTTATTATATAATTGAAAATCGTGTGTAGTGTGCGGCACAGTGGATCAGTGCTTAGAGAAGCAAATATCAAAGCAGGCGTGGCCAGACTCGAACCCTACCCATGGCAATTTCTGTACAGTTTGTGATGAGTTGCCAATAATGTCTAATTCTGTCTACTGAATGAATTGTCTTTTTACAATATAAAGTGCTTAGTTTATACTGACAAAATTATGTATATAATGGGACAGCTTTTTATATCACGAACACAATTTTGATTTAAATAATTAAATACTTTCTCGAAATCGGCATAGCTTTCACCTGAAGGATGAATATTGCTTATGTTGTTAGTTGATCGATTTGCATTTGGGATGGGTTAAGCACAAATTTACAATTATCCGTCGTTACGAAATCACGTAGAACTTCAGGTCTTATATCTTCCTCTAAAGTCTTAATTTTTGTGGTTTTCTTTCTTCAAAATAGATGTCAACAGCATGAGAAATCGCATTATTACAAGTCCTAGCTCATTAAATACATATGATACACACTCGATTTTTGCCCGCAACACTGCTTTATCTTTTTACTTTTCCGTTCAGGAAATCGCCAAGCATGTCAGACTTCTGCTATTGATCTGTAGCTTAGACTAAATAAAAATGCGCACAGAATCTTCTGGAGACCATAATCGTTCAATACACTGAGGGTAATGCTCCTTCCACAATGGCACTCTGTACATTCATTATTTAACATTACTAATTCATCTTGGTTTTGTAGATTTTTTTTCGGAATGCGAGACTTAATAGGGCACATATTGCTCTTTCCATGAGCAAAGATGAAATATTTTACTATCACATTAAAAAACCGCTTCTTTCGCTTTTTCTCCTCAATTATTAACAAAAAGAAATATATATAATGAAAGGCAAGATAAAAAAATTAAACAGAGAGGGCGTGTGAAGCAAGATAACGACCAACCGCTTGCATGCGTAACCTCTAGTCTGCAGCTTGGTTGCTCCAGTGCTGCATATGTAGATAAATCACGTCTGTTATTATATAAAATAAATATTTTAAAGGCCACGTCTTACGTGTGAGAGTCTAATGAAATGTTCCGCACTCGCAGACACGTATTCATCTTTCGCTTTTACACAGGCATTTAAATTGCAATCCTCTTTAATTGGGGTAATTAACCACCTGGTCGACCGAAATAACGCATGAAAATTAATAAATAATGTTTCACTTACATAAAAAATGTACTAACTACGAAAAAACGGTTTTCCTTCGAAACCAATATAGTCAAGGCTCAATACTCTGCTTCATTCAATGCCTAAATGGTTAGTCCGCATACATAAACCATCGCGTGAACTATGAGATATTTATTCAGTTGTGGATTCCACTGAGTTGTAAACATATTTCGCGATAAAAATTAAAAATTTTAGATTATGCTGACTTCAGACTTAGCGTTTGTTTTATAAACGCTCCAATTGAAGAAATATTGACTTTTTATATCGAGTAGTATACTTGAACATACGACCATCTCCATTCGTAGTTCACTATCTACGCAAAATATTCTATTATAAACAAAAGATATACAGCTTTATTAAGATGGAAGTATCCCTAAACAAATTAATTTTGTGGCAATGGAGAGCATCTTTTCTACTTTGTTAGCTCATATTTTCTTATGCTATACCTAGAACACATTGTGGAGGTCAATTAACTTATGGACCTTTATTAACTCCAATTATAAATATATTTCAATTTTTAGGACATTTGGTATTACCGCTGGTTTCGTAAACAGAGCTTTTTTTTAATATTTAATTTTTTTTGATTTTCCACACAGCATGCTCCTGGATTAGCATTATTTGTTCCAGAAAACACATTTAGCGAAGCAATTTTTTGACAGTAAATTATTGAGACTGACTACAAATTATTATTCTTATTGAAAATAAGGAGAGTTGGTCAAATTCGCTTCTGGTAATAATCGTGGATATTCTCTTTTCAAGGTTATCATATTCGGAATAAATAAAAATTATTTAACGTAATGTGTAACAACATTAAGTACGAAGATAAAGAGCAATTGACCGAAGAACTTAAGAAAAGAAAGTCCAGACGATTTTAGTTTTTCCAAAATAAATGATCATTAGACATATTTGAAATATCCGAGCATGGCTAAAGCGAATAGCTTTATCAGTTTTACGTCAGACCACGCGAAAGACGATTTTCTATCGCTTTTAAATTCTTATTCAGAAAGAGTTTAGTGGTAAAATGAATAGAACTATTTATCATAAACCGACTTGATCTGCACAGTATAAGCATTAAAGCAATTTCTCTTCATTTAAAAATAAATCATCCGCTAATCGCAGCAGATATTCCAGATTGAGATGGCGACAAATATCTCACGGCAACATAAAATATAGTGTATAATTTCAATTAAAAAAAGAAATGGCCGGAAAGACTTTTTAGGATTAGGAAAGTAAGAAATTTACTTAAACATCCAATTTACTTGGATTGTTGTTCCCGCGCAACTAATACGGAAGTTAAAATGACATTAACGCACACAATTATGGAAATAAATTAGAATTGTATTTTAAGGCAAAACAATTGTCTTTACCAGTAATTAAAAACAATCAGCCATTAATTTCATTCTCAAACTGTATTTATCAATGTACACGAATGAGTTATTGATTAACTTGCGCGGGCAATTTGAACAAACGGCTAATTTCCAGAATGAAAGAACATTGCAAATTACACACCAGTTTCAAATTCAATGATGAATACACGTCTGCATTTCAGCAACAACTCGTTGAATCTTAGCACGTATGCTCTCCAGACGTAGCCTGTAAAACTATTGTTAAATGCATTAATAGAAATGACTTTAACAAATTTGAAGCTCTGCGATAAAATAAAATGTATCCTGGTTTATGCTAGCGGCAGAAAGCATTTTGGGGCCGAAATTAGAGGTGATGTACAAAACGGCTTGTCGCTCTCTCAATTGAAATTCATTAACCGTTTAAAATTTGTTTGTTTTGCTTATATATATATATATATATATAAATGCGTGAGTATACTTTCATTTGTTCATACTTAAGGGCAAAATGAGCGGAATTTGTTATTGTGTCTGACAAAATTTCATTTATTATTTGCACATTGAAAGGGTACTTACAGTAATATAATTCACAGGTAAATGATAAAAGATTTAAAGGGTCAAATGACATTTTACATTTAATATGTATTGTAGCCGTTTAGATTAATGGTCTGTCTTCAGTTTTCGGGTATTGCGAAAAATTTCTGTTAACATGCATAGAATTTAAATTATAATTGACAGCATATTTTATGACGTTAATTTGCTGCATTCTGCATCCATTTTTCGTCCCGGCCTTACTATAATTTTTTGATATATCATAAGAAAATCAATAACCTAATGAGCAAAGTTTTTTCTGAAATGATCAAAAAGTAATAAACTCAAAATTGTACATGATGGAAACTATGGAAATCCTATAAAATTTAAAATTAGCATATGATGAAATGTGCCATTGTCTTTCATGTCGAGAAACAAATCCTATTGTGAAGCGATCTTCACAAATAAAAGATAACTTACGTGTTATTATTTTAGTTTCAAGTGTGCGTAATACATTTGAATGTTGAAATTACACATATTAGATTGGCGCTTCAGATGATCGTTAAATTTATTAACGAAACTGAATTTACTTTTAATGGAACGCAGGAAAAATGTTTGAGACCGATTCCATTTACATTAAAACATCAACGTATCGTTAAATATTCCCTTAGGATGCAAGTATGTATTAGGTTTTGCGAACCTAGTAACAAATTAGTTCAGTTGTGACCAGAAGGATAAACCAAAGGCAGCATGAACGGAAAGTATAATCTCATGCACATTCGTTTCGTGCTTACTGGCGACTCATCAGTAGGAGCCGGTATTACGCCCTTTAACCACTATATATTTGGTAGAAGAATGTGGAATAATAGGACGGTACAATCTCCAACAAACAGTATTTAATTCCCTTAGGATGTTTGACTTCACACGAACAATATCTGCTAAAGATATACCAATTCTTATTTTCATCATGATCTATTAATATATATTTTGAACTATGAATCCTAATTTAATGAATATATATATAGATATATATATATGTATATATATATATATATATATATATATATATATATATATATATGTTACAATATCAGCATACTTTTATTGTCAGGATTTTGTGTAGATGTCCCAGAAGGAAAAGCTATTTTCTCTATTTGATGTCTGATCGACTTGATTGGCTTGCTTAAGGATTTCGTATAGGTCTGCTGCGACTGGGATGAACAATAATTTATCATCTACACACCTTTTGTAGAGTGCGCTCTTGTCTATTATACATTTTAGGTTCGTTGTTTTCAAGATGATGCATGTAAACATCTGCCAGGAGAGTCTCAATGCAGCTTCCCGTAGCTAAACCATTGATCTGTTGGTAGTATTTCCCTTGAAATGTAGATTTCACGTTTATTGTTTATGCTTATATGAGGCCTTTGATTTCATTGATGTCTGGAGGAAATCTTGAAATTGACTTTTTATCAGGTCACAAGAGTTCGTCGTTTCCTTATCCAGTAGAATCTTCTTAAATACGGATGAGACGAAAAGCGAGACAATTTTATACTGTAGAATGCTTTCCCCCTTCAATTCATCTGCTAGCTCGAAAGAATCCTTGATTGTGTTCTTGTTTATGATATTCCATTATGGTTGAAGCAGTTTGCAGAGAAACTAACTTGGTTTATGTTGCTGCCTATTGATCATTGTCATAATGGGCCGGATCGAAGGAGTAACTGAGTTTGTGGACGCTCTATGAGTTTTTTGTTTGCGGTGTTTGTTCAGGCCGGTTTTGCATTCTCGATTTCTTTTAAGAGCTTTGATCTAATATCGAAATCAGCCATCGTAGATAAGACGTGTTTTTCCATCTTTTTCAGATTTACAATTAATCTTGATTTGGTTTTGTTGAATCATCTTTTTGTTTGTTGTCTGGTTCGAATTTCGATTGATCATTTATGATTTCGTTCATAGACCATCTATAAGCGTCGTCTTCAAGTATGACAACTCCTGATACTCTGTCGGGTGTGGCAAGTTATACGGATTTGTCTGATTCTAGTATTCGTAGTTCGTCTATGTGCTTCTTTGTGATAACCTGGCTGTCTGTGAAATATTTTTGTAATATTCTAGTGCGCTAGCTATCTCAGCTTTCAATCCTTATCCATCGAACATCTGTCTTTCGTTAAGTCATTGTAGAAATTTTACGTTCCAGACTGGATGTCAATAATGTCGCGTTCATTTATGTTTCTATTAATTATGCAGTATTTTCTTCTAAGGAGATTAATTATTTTTAATGTTTTGAATAATTGTGAATAAATTCAGCAGGAATTGTAGGAAATTTCGCTTGTGTAGTAAATTTGTCCATGTCCCTGTTGAGGTCCTTAGTTTCTTTGTCAGCTGTTTTTCATCAAAATTTCTATCTTCGTTGTAAAAGCGTTGTATGTGGTGTCGTTCAAACTTGCAAGTTCGCCACCTAGTCTTGTTTGTCTGATTGGTTGTCTTGCATGGCACTATGCAAAAAGCGGCTTGTACGTTTATTCGTCTTGTAGCTCAGTGGCTAGACCACTGTTCTGGTAAACCGGGGTCACGAGCTCGCTTCTCATCTGGGGCAATCGCAGCTTTCAGCCAACATGGCATTTACATGCGAACAAACACACGCATTCACATACCCATATACACTAACTAAACAGCCCTAACAAGGAATAGAAGTAAAACCGTGTCAAACTAGTTGGCCCACATAAATAAAGGAAAACCCAGGATGTATATAGATGAAAGATTGTGAAGTAAAGTTCAGTTGCTTTGAAAAATAAATGCATCCCCATCCACTTGCTAAGTTAATGTGTTTTTCAATGATAAAAATACTGTGTAATATATATATATGTATATATAGTATATACATATATATATAGTTTATATAAACATATGCAGCATGGAACAGACCGATTTCGAATTATGATAAGCTTGGTACTATCAAGTGCTTACAAAAATCAACGCGAATGGGGGCTCTAACTGAATCACATTGGCTTCAGTCGTGCTGCTCAACTACTGAAAACATATGTAGAATGCACTTCTTCTATAATACTTTCATTTTATATATATATATATGTTATAGAGAGTATATATATATATATATATATATATATATATATATATATATATATTAAAATATAAATAGTTTAGAAAATTGGATACTGACAAAATTCTTAATGGCATTTTTCATCATAAATATGAATTTATATATGCTAAATTTCGTTTAATAAATGTGATTTGACTATTCGATGTTTATAGTGGTAACCTTTAATTATCAGGCTACCGGAGTATCGACTTGCCTGGCGTTTTGGCTAACCAACGTGATATCAGGTTTTTGTTTAAATTGTAAAATGAGCATAAACAAGAATATTCGTTCATCTAAGATAAAATTCACCTTCATGTGTTTATTAATACAAGAATAAGATTATTATTTCTTTCAAGTGGAGACAAGCATTTGTTTACATAGCATAACTCTCTCTGCCTTCATTGGTTAATCATTCTTATTCATGTTTGAATAATTAAATTTCGTAGAATAAAAATACGTTTTTAAAAGTAATTTAATCTATATTTGAGAAGTTGTGCTCCAAATTATTATTTTGTTTCCAATTAATCTAAAAAAGTTTAATTTCATCAAGATATTTAATTTATTATATGGTATATGAAAGTTTAATATAAATTTATCTTTGATGAAGAAAGCGTATCCATGTCTGAATATCGCATTTTGCTTTAGGGATTATTTTTCTCTATTGCCAGCTTGTGCTTGATGCCACAGAACAGAGACAACAAATAAAAAGTAAATCTATCCTTTTCCCCTTATCAATCGACGAAATACATAATAGCGTATTTTAAAAAATTAGCGAGAAAAATTGGAACCTGTAATCCCTGAGATGATAAAATGCTTGAAATTTTGTGGATTTACATCGCCTTTGTACTTTATTTCACACAAAGATGTGGCTCAATTTCACAAAGAAGTTAGCAGTTTCGTAGGTTCGTGAATACCTGATTCAAATTTTTATTTCATCCGATTTAGCGTTTACGTCAATTTCAGGTAACAAGGGTAAACATACACTAAGTTTGAAATAATCAAACTTTATTCTTTATTGAGCAAATTTATTCTCGCATGCCAATCTGTTTCTGCGTCAATTCTGAAGAAACTTACCGCAACTTGACACATGTGATTCTTTTAATTTATGTGATAATTATACTTTATGCGTTAATCCTATGTTCCTACTTGGTTAAAATTTTCACTTACGTATTAAAGAACGTCATAAACAAAAAAAAACACATTTAAAATGTTTGCAGTTAAACCGCCATTCTTCTTATCGCGAATTTTGAAATTGAAGCAAATTTATTTTAGCGCTCGAAAAGAATATAGACTTTAAATCCTGAGTAGTATGTATTAAAAAATTGTCTGAGTTTCGATTTGTTTTAACTATGTTGTCTTTTCAAGAGAACTGTTTTCTTCCACCTAAATTCCTCCTAGAATTTCATTTTTGTTACTAGGGTGACGCTGCTTCAGGATAATCAAATAAAGTCACAGATCCGTTTTCTCAATCGTTGTGTTTGTGGAATATGATTCCTTCGAAAAATGGTTTCCAAATTAATTTATTTATTTAAATTGTTTTGTGTAAATTTAACAGAAGCAGGCTAACATTGGTTAATTTACAGCTCAAGTTTAATCGGAAGCACTTTCAAACAACACCGACTTTATTCATTCAATAACTTGTTGAGAATATCCTTTCGTGTTAGAATTTTCAATAAAAACAATTTACATGCTAGCCAATGTAAATAATTTGAATAGTATTGACTATCTTCGTAAATATCTAACTGATTTCAGAAAAAAATATTCTTTTTTGCCTACATTAGATAAGCGATAAAACGCTAAACATCGTGTCAAACCGATAAGAAATTCAACAAATTTTACTGTGGCTTGTCAAATATATTTTAGTTTAAGTTTATTTTCGTGGATAAACTGGATAAATCAATGTGTCGTCAAACGTAATCTTAGCAGTAATTAACTGAAATAATTTATTTATTTTAGTTATGAAAATATTTAGCCTAAATGGTCGAGCCATTCAACAGCATTTACCGAAGTTGGAAGAGGAAAATTACTTTGCGATGCACACGAGTTTCAACTCTAAAATATTCTTCATAATAAATTATCGATGGAAAGCGATTAACGCCGAGATATATCTTCGTAAGATTTGCATAAACATAAATACGAATTTAGAATGAAATAATCTACAGTATTTTAATTAAAAACCGGGAAATTATATAGATCAATTTCTTTGGCTTCACTTTTACCCCAGTGCTAAATAACTGACTAGTCAAAAATATGGTAGAACTAAAACCATTTAAGCTAAGAGACAAGATTCTACAATTCTGGATCATAATTAGAGCGTGACGATCATCCATTCGACATGAGTAAAACGGAAAAAAATTTGGATATGTTATTTCAATGTCAATTATGGTCTCTAAATGATAAGTTTGTCGATAATTTTGTGCGTTAATTCATATTTTGCGGATGCAATATCAACAAAAAAAACCCCTTTTAGTGAAATTTGATTGCAAGTCTGGAAATTGGATTTTTATAAATTTTATTTCCAATCGCGAAGTTTAAATTGCTTATTTTAAATACTGAAATTTACATCGCGTTCATTTAAATTATTACTCTGCAAACAATATGTATGTGAAATTTTGCGATGTATTATGTAAATAAGTTCCTGGTGGACGAATTTATGGTGTCGCTCAAAATTGACTATTGCTACATTCATCGAAATATAAACGTTTTAAAGTCTCAACTATCTAGTAATATCAAAATGGTTATTATTTTGACTGCATTAGGCGCAATGACTTAAGTAAACTATGAAATAAATCTATTCTGTGATTAACTGTAATTATTAACAAAGATTCGTTCAAAATAAACGCGTGTAAATCAAGGAACCGGAAATTGAGCCTGTCTGTAGGGTAGTATATACGGTTCAAGTTATCACATCATAATTCGTCTTGTTAGATGGAAAAATTATATGGTCTGCTACATTCTTTGGATACGTTAATTAACTATCGGTATGATATTTACTTTGGCCTTGAAAAGACCAATAAGCATTGCGTGGAAATGTTTTCAACCGAAAACGTGACAGGTTGACGGTTTTTCTATGGATTTCAAAGTAGAAATAAGCAAATGACATGTGCCTGGAGAATACTTCATCCTTGTTAAAACCATGAGAATTCAAAATGACTGCAAGTAACTACTCAGTATAATGAGTGTCTAATTATTTGTTCACACCACTTACTTTAAATGAGATCAGCCGGTCATTTTCATTGAAATGCATCAAAACAAATTTTCTAACTTCATTGTGATAAACTGCCTAACTTTTTTCACTTTAAAGAATATTTGACCAGCACTGTTGATATGAATGAACCATCCAGTCCGCGTCTGCTTTGAGTTTATTTTTCTCTTTAGACAACCCACTTCTTGCTCCATAAGCAACAAGTCAAGGAATGACAGTTCGTTTAAATATAGGCTTTTGAACTCGCAATTTAACCGAATATGATTAACCACCTCCATAAAATCTTTAGGCATTTCATTTGTTTGTACATTGATAGTAAGTATCTTTAAATTACCTCAGATATGCATTACTGTATTTTTCAATGAGCCAGTGCATTTTTATGAGTTCCGAGAAACAAATTGTAGACATCAGCTTGTAGAGTCTATAATTGACTGCCTATCATCACTATCGTCTTTTGTGAAATATAGAACCTTGAAGTAGCTTAGACGTCTTTTGGGCTTTTTTGAGCAGAACCTCTATACGAATTGTAGGTATGCGAAATTAGGGCTGGGAAATATCATAGATCACATACAGTGCAAATCGGTGTGTTTTTCTCTGCGGATGCTAATGAATAGATTTCGGTCGTGGAAGCAAATAATTAATTCTTGACATTTTACGATTTCAATTTATTCAATAATTTAAAATTATTGCAAACACAATTTTTTGATATTTAACTTAATACTGGTTGTAGGATCTTTTTTATTCCTCCCGCCAGATTGTGCTGTGGAGTGTTGATCATTCACATTATTTGCGATAATAGCAACAATTAATCGAACACTGGTTGCGCATGCAGTGATAAAAATTAATACAATCAAGGTTGTGACAGCTCAGGTATTTATTTCAAGATGACAATCGTGATTATAGTAATTAATAGCGGCATGTTTTCCTTCCAACAATTTTTTGTAAATTCGGCATACCGTATTTACTAGCTGCGTGTCTGCTGCCTAAATTTGCATGCACAAGACCATGTATGATGTTAAAAATTTAATTAGAATTCACTTCGACAGTCTTTTGTTTGTCGGATTCACGCACATTGGCCATTTAATTAATGTTTTCGAAATACCAAAAGCAAACAATGTTGTTTAAAAGAGAAAATGTCTGCCATTAACGCCCATTTAGCTATTGATTAATATATCACAGCATAAATTGGCGGAAGAGTTGCAAGCAATCCTACATTCAGTACAAATTATAATGTAAAAATATGTTTTGCAGCTAATCACTTCCTAATTGGAGTAGAATTAAACTAAGCCATGATTTAAATAATGATTTAATTCGATGTCAGTAATCTCTTTAGCTGTATCTCTGTTTTCAAAACTACCAATTTTATCTGTTGATTCATACACACTAAACGCACATAATTACCCATTCCTACATGACGTCAAAGAGATTCCTCAATTATTGCTTTAAAGAGGTTTAAATCACTTTCCGTTGTCAAACATACAAGCAAATCAATGGAAATGCATTGTTCATACCGTTATCTAGTTTACTAGCTGATTTAAACATTCACTATCTAGGAATAGAAAAAAATGCCTTTCATTATTCAAGAATACTATCATACATAGTTGAGATATGTGGATGATCATCAATGAATATGTAGAAACAAATCACATCCTTAATGATTTATACACTGTTGGTCATCTGTTTAGTACGAAACGTCAAATTCCTTTATCAAACTCAATGTATTTTCTTGATCACTCTATTGATACAGGACGATGATGGTCTAAAAATGGAAAAATAAAGAAATCAGGCATAGGCCGATTATTGAGTTTATTACCAGAGAGTGTTCCAAAATTCTGCAAAACAAAATTTCAAACGTAGTTTAACCTATAGTATAAGGAAGATCTTTTCTGAAACATTCCAATGCCGAAGATTGGCGGTATTCAAAACAACGGTTTTGGAAAACTGGTATCTCGTAAGGTTCATTGAATCGAAAATCGAGTATAAATGATGAAAAAGGCAATGATGCAGTAACAAATCGCAATACGATATTCATTAAAACACCTTTTTAAAAGGAAGAAAATGCTGAACGAAAGTATAAAGCAGTGACATCTCAAATGCTAAATAAACAACTGACTTTGGTTTACACTTTGAAGAAATTTTTTAACAATTATGTAATGGATAAACTGCCTACAATCGAACAATTCAACATTATTTAAAGGGGCAAGGTTGTGCCAATTAACTTGAAAAGAATCTTTAGTTTATCTAAACAAGTAATAAATTCTTTTAAATATCCGAAGGGTAAAATTATGAAATTTTAATCGTTACATAACCGATGGCCACCTATTTCGTTCCAAGAGTATGTTGATACAATGTACTTTCTTTTTATATAAGTGCCGTTTGTCACGTTTACCTTCCCAGATTCGTGAGTCTCACAAAATACAATAATTCGCGGATCCTAAAATCAATCCTAGAAAATGCCAGATCAAACTGATCTCGTTGAATGAAAGAACGGAGAATGGCGTGTCCACACGAGGTCCCGTTGAATGCAGAATCTAGCTGTTGTCCGGTGATTGATTGTTGCTCATAGCAGGGTCATTATTATTTTCGCTATGCTGGTGTCAACAAATAAAAATTTCTGTCGCGCAGTATCAATAAAGTAAGTCTCAAATACACAGTGATGTGGGGAAATTTGTGATATTTTGCAGCATGTCAAAAGAGTGAAGCCGGATTTAAAAACACATATCTGTTAATTTGAGATGAGCAATTTAAGCACCTGGCGCAACACAGGCCATTGTATCCGGCTAATATATATATATATATATATATATATATATATATATGTTATATATTTATATTCTTTCGAAATGCGAGCTTTAATAAAACTCATTTTATTACTTCTAGGTGCAAAAACAAAAAGAAATTTTATCAGATATAAGAAACATTTCTTTCGCATTGTCTTCTCAAATATCTACTAATGAACATATCTTAATATATAAATTGGAAAGCAAAACAAGATAGAAATATGTGAACATAGAGAGAGTGTGAAAAATAGAAACCAATCAAATTGCGTGCGTCACATCCAGTTCAAGCTCAATGCTTGTACGTGCTTCTTCTGCTTACATAAATCCGGCTGAAATTTGTTTATCCATAAGGCTTCGTATGTGGCTAGCTCCCTTTTGTTTTTGCATTTAGTAATTACTTTGAATGCTACGTCTGGAGAACATACGTGCGATGTTTCGATGATGTGTTGCGCAATAGCAGACTTGTATTCACCATTTGATTTAAAACAGGCGTTCAAGTTGCAATGTTGTCTCATTCGAGTAATTAACCGTCTGGTCGATCGGCCTACGTAAGTTGATCGACAACTTGCGCATGTATATTGGTAAATAATATTTGATATCGACATTAACGGCTGTTTCTCTTTGATTGCTGGTAAAGGCAAGTGTGTTACCCTAAATAACACCTCGTAGTTTGGCTGCATTAAATGTGCGTGTTAATGATGCTTCAACTTTCTTTGGTGCCATTCGGAAACTGCATTCCCCTTAAATGGGATGTTTAGGTAGACTATTTTCTTTTCTGGCCCGTAATACGTCTGTCTTCTGTTTAATTCCCCTTATAATAATTGATTCAATTAATCTGTCTGGGATAGCCATTAGAAATTAAATCGTGTACATTGCTTTCATTATATACATTTTCTTTTGAAAATTGACTAACCAATCTGTCAATTCTTGAAAATCAACCACAAACTGTTGATAATTTATATTAAAATGGCACAAAACTGCTGTAATGCAAATACTGTGCAGACCATGTTGGTTTATGGTAAATTTTTCTGTATAATTTACCATTAGTTTTTTTTTTTAATAGTAAATCTGGGAAAGGAAGACAGCCATCTTTCTCGTGCTCTGACGTGAAGCCGATATTCTTATGTGCTTTGTTGAAACTTTGAAGCAATGTTCGTGATTGCGACCTGTTCTTAAGGACAAGAAATATATCATCCACGTACCGTATATATTGAGCACATTTACTTATGTCACTCTTTAATGATGTGTTCTCTAGGTGCCCTAGCAAAATCTCAGCCAACACTGGAGATGAGGGGCTTCCCATTGCCACACCATCAGTCTGTTTGTAGATGCTTCCATTAAAACGAAACTGTACGTCTTTCGTGCATAATAAGATAAGCTTGCGTAGAGTGTGACCTGGCACCGGCGATGGTAATATATCATGTTCTACCGCTTTGACTATAATGTCAATGGTTTCATCAATTGGAACATTTGTGAACAAAGACGTAACATCAAAAGATACCATAATCTTGTTTTTAACATTTATATCTTGAATTTTGTTTACAAACTCAAACGAATCGGCAACCGAATAATTACCTAGTAGTTTACGTAATGGTTCAAGTGAACGAACTAGCCATTTAGCTAGTGCATGAAACGGAGAATTTACCATTGATAAAATTGGCCTCATAGGAAAACCTCTTTTGTGTGTTTTTGGTAATCCGTACATTATTGGTGAAGATGATCCAACTGGCTTGAGCTTCTGTGCAGTGGCCTCATCAATAAAACCGGCATCTGTCAAAATCTTAATTTCATTTATTACTTTGCGCTCCACCTTGTCTATTTCATCTGATTTATCGTCTAGAGGTGTGAATTTTGTATTGTCCTTTAACACGTTTTCCATCTTTTGTACGTAGTCAGATTTTTCCATTATAACTACGCTCTTTCCTTTATCAGCGCGTAGTATTTTGATGTCTGCATTTCTGCTGATACTTCTAAGTGCATTTAGATGCTGCTTTGTCAACGCATGCTGCTCTGCGCATTTAGACGATTTCAGATGTGAAGCCTGATCAACTAGTGTAGCCTTGAACCAATTTTTATAATCAATACTGGTAGGCTCCAAGTCAGCTGTTTGTTCAAATAGAAATTCAAATGCTGCTTCAAAATCAACATCGCATTTATTAGAAGGATGTATTCCATAATTTCGGCCCATCGATAGTGCCTCCATTGTTAGCTGATCGATTGGCACTTTTGATAAGTTAAGAACACGCTTATCAAGATCGGTCGGTATTAAATCACACAAAACTCCAGGTTTTACATCTTTTTCCAATTTATTCAAAATTCTTGCTTTATCTTTCCTCATAACTGTCGGCAAAAACATCAAAAATTTCATTCTTGCAAAAAGACTTAGTTCATCTAATACACAAGATACACACCCAATTCTTGCCTGTAGCACTGCTTCATCTTCCTTCAACTGCTCAATTTTGGAATACGCCAACCTTGTAAGATTTCTTCGGTTGACTCGTAGTTTTGATTTTCGTAAACTGCGTACCAAAACACCTGGGAAACGTAATTGTTTAATACACTGATAATAATGTTTTAACCACAATTGCGTTCTTTGCGCTCTACACTTTAACGTCACTAGTTCATCTAGTTTTCTGAAAGATTCTTTTGAAATGCGAGCTTTAATAAAATTCATTGTACCCTTCCTGTGTGCAAAATTCGAGATTAAAATGTTAAAAACAAGATTATGGTATCTTTTGATGTTACGTCTTTTTATTACAAATGTTCCAATTGACGAAACCATTGACATTTTAGTCAAAGCGGTAGAACACGACATATTTCCATCGCCGGTACCAGGTCACACTCTAGGCAAGCTTATCTTATTATGTACGAAAGACGTATGGTTTCGTTTTAATGGAAGCATCTATAAACAAACTAATGGTGTGGCAATGGGAAGCCCCTTATCTCCAGTGTTGGCTGAGATTTTGCTAGGGCACCTAGAGAGCACATCATTAAAGAGTGACATCAGTAAATTTGTTCAATATAAACGGTACGTGGATGATATATTTCTTGTATTTAAGAACAGGTCGCAATCACGAACATTGCTTCAAAGTTTCAACGAAGGACATAAGAATATCGGCTTCACGCCAGAGCTCGAGAAAGATGACTGTCTGCCTTTCCTAGATGTACTATTAAAAAAGAAACTAATGGTAAATTAAACAGAACAATTTGCCATAAACCAACATGTTCTGCACAATATTTGGATTACAGCAGTTTTGTGCCATTTCAATATAAATTATCAACAGTTCGTGGTTGCTTTTCAAGAATTGACACGTTAGTTTGTCAAGATTCAAAGGAAAATGAATATAATAAAGCAATTAACGATTTAATTTCTAATGGCTATCCCAGACAATTAATTGAATCAATTATTATAATGGGGAATTAAACAGAAACAGACGTATTACGGGCCAGAAAAGAAAATAGTCTACCTAAACATCCCATTTAAGGGGAATGCAGTTTCCCGAATGGCACGAAAGAAAGTTGAAGCATCATTAACACGCACATTTAATGCAGCCAAACTACGAGTGTTATTTAGGGTAACACACTTGCCTTTACCAGCAATCAAAGAGAAACAGCCGTTAATGTCGATATCTAATATTATTTACCAATACACATGCGCAAGTTGTCGATCAACTTACGTAGGCCGATCGACCAGACGGTTAATTACTCGAATGAGAGAACATTGAAACTTAAACGCCTGTTTTAAATCAAATGATGAATACACGTCTGCTATTGCGCAACACATCATCGAAACATCGCACGTATGTTCTCCAGACGTAGCATTCAAAGAAATTACTGAATGCAAAAAAAAAATGAGCAAATCACATACGAAGCCTTATGGATAAACAAATTTAAGCTGGATTTATGCAAACAGAAGAAGCGTGTACAAGCATTGAGCCTGAACTGGATATGACGCGCGCAATTTATTGGTTTCCATTTTTCACTCTGTCTATGTTCACATATTTCTTTCTTGTTTTGCTTTCCAATTTATATATTAAGATATGCTCATTAGTAGATATTTGAAGAGACTATGCTAAAGAAAAGTTTCTCATATCTGATAAAATTTCTTTTTGTTTATGCACACAGGATGTGGTACACTATATATATATATATATATATATATATATATATATATATATATATATAACACTTTAAATTTCATTTCATCTGTCAAGGAATCCAAATTCAGCAAATATTTTACATGTATTAAAAGTAAATGAGAAGAGAATTTATTTGCTTGTTAAAATTTAACCGTATAAAGGTCTGAAATTATTTAAAATAAAAAATACATCTTTTTCGATTTCCAAGCATATTACTACGGAAAAGAAACTGGATGCGGTTAATTTTTTCTTAAATCAATATTAACTTTCGAAGCGAACTATGGTCTAGCCGATATGATTTCTGGGTTCACCCATTAGCGAACCGTGTCTATTTATTTATAATTTTAAATAATTAAAGTCTGCCTACATATTTCATTAGAATCCTTATTTATCTTTCGAAGTGAGTTATTCGTTATTAATTTTGCATAACTTAAATATTTGCTTAAATATGAGAAGGAAATATTTAAATTCTATTGCTTTACATAGTTAATATTATTATGTCGATTAAGGTATGCATAAAAAATGATAAATATGAAAATAAATGTGGCTCACATTTCCGATTAAATTTAAAATGTGCTAAATATTTGTTGTGCAGCACTGTGTTAGGAAGAAAAATCATTTTCAAGTTTGAAAAAGTAGACTTTAAATTTTCGTTTTTATTATATTTCAGCTACCAAATATGCACTAGAAATTTACAAAATTAAATGAAGTGACTAAGGCAGCTTGCATAATATTATATAGTGATGGTTCGATTTTCATATATAATCTAAAAAACCTATTATATGTGTACTACCAAATTTTGATTTCTTGAAACTGCAGATATAAACAGAAATAGAATTTACATTAAAAAATTCCAGCACATTTACGGCAGGTGGTGGAATAATAGAGATGCAATTTGTATGCTCGTAAAGAATATTAAATATCTTTTATCATGCCGCGTAAAATCAGTGAGATCTTGCATTTCAACAAAATGAACTTTTTCAAGTGGCTTTGATAAATAAAGTAAATAAATTCTTTTTTCGTCAAGCATGCTCAGTCCAGAGTCTACATTTACTTTGTTTCGATGTATTTTTCAGCTCTCTGTAAGTATTGTCTTTGAGTACGTTTTTATTGACCAAAATTAAGCTTCTGCAAATGTGAGCTTTAATCTAATTCGATACAACATTACTAAAGAATCTTTAAAGTCAAAGAATTGGCAATCAATGCATTAACAACAATTCTAGCAAGATTAGAGCATACTTTTGTTAGGATCTAACGAATTAAAATTTATCGCAAACTAAATTTAAGCAATTCATTAAATCAAGTTTGCGAGCTTGAAGAAAACACCAATCCCATTGTATTAAACCAGTGGTCGAACAACAGAGCAAAACCACGAGTCAGTCACGCGCACTGGCACGTTTCGAGCTTCCATAATCATCAACAGATTACGACGGCAAACTGACTAGCGTATATAAAACCGCATTGCATATATATGAAAAGAAAAATTAGATATGCGGCTCTCCCATATAGTAGTCTTGCATACATTGTACTTGACTAGATATGTCGGCTGCAAAAATTCTATGCAGTCACGAACATTAACTGATTGCAGCTTTCAACACAAATAAATGTATAATCAATACAATTACAAAATAATTGATAGCGCGCGTGGTGGTAACAATTCTTTAAATCAAGTTTTCGACCTTGAAGAAAGCTCCAATCCCATTGTATTTAATCAGTCGACTTTTAGAAATCATAAAAATTTAATTGCATAACTTATATACATGTGTTAATATCTACAGAAATCTGAAGTACGTGACTGCATTGAAATTTTGCATCCGTCATTTACAGTCAAGTATGTGAAATTACAAGAATTGATAGTCGCATATATATATATATATATATATATATATATATATATATATATATATATATATATATACTTTCACAAATTTTCAATGCTGCTTTATCGTTGTTATTCAACCTAAGGCCGTGCACTGGTCCTGATCGTGGGAGGTTGAAACGCGTCAATACTTGTGAATGGCGGTAGTGGAGCTACGTTCGTCGATTGGTTAAATACAATGGGGTTGGTGCTTACTTCAACTACTCAAACATTTCTAAATCAATTACTCTTAATTTCCCCAGTTTTTACTTTATATTCTCCTAAATATTGCATTACACAACTTCTAGTATCTGCTCTAATTTATGCCAACTCATTACTGTTTAGTTAGATAGGGCCGCTGATATTTTTCACCTGTCTGGCATTCCTTTCATTTGCTTTTAATTTTACGACCCAGTATTCTATATGCAATAATTTAACAGCACGTACTTACTCGGCCAATTATTTTGCTTTACCTAAAATAGGCTGTGATTTGTTATTGGCTGCTATCACCCATATATCAACACATGACGAGTAATTATTGATTATTTCTTTGCAATTTAAAAATCTGTTATGTTCTGAAATAATTGCAGCGCCTTTTGTTTACATGTAATTTTAATCGTTAAATAGCTATTTTCCAACCCAGACTACTGTTTTAATACATATACGTATATGTGATAGTAATGTACAACAGTCAAAATTATTTGACCAAATTTAAATAAGTTTTGAGCGGAATGCCTGGTGATAATGATGAATTTCCAGTAAGCATGGAACGCTAGCGTACATGAAATTATACTTTTATCTCAGCTAAATTGTTGCTAGGTCCACTATACGTATTATGTAATCCAATAACAACAATAATTAATCTCTGCCTGTTCTCCTATCAGAAGCCTGCCTAAATCCAAAGAAACCCCGTATTAAACTTTCTGACATATTTTTCTCACTTACATCAGCCAAATATATTTAAAAATGGATTAGAAAAATAAAGAACTATGATTTTGCGAACAAATTTAAACTCCACTATGTTACAAAACAAATCTGTTGTAAGTTTTTTTTGGAGCAAAATGTTTATAAGATATTTATTAAAAGCAGGTGCGATTGCAATTGAATTTTTTAAAGTTTAAATAGCTTTTCGTATCTCAAAATATATAAAACAATGGAAATTTTAAAAGTATCTATCTAATAACCCAGAATTTGAAAATCTATGTTATCTCAGACTAAATTCTATGAGGAAGGTTAGCAATTAATTTATCCCGAACAATTATGTATATCGATTTTGGTTATGTTTGTAGCATGTTCATTAACTTATCAGTAAATCGTGTCAAATTGCGTTACCTATCAAAACATTAGTTTTATTAAAAATATTTAAGGTTTATTGCTAATGTATTTTTGGTTTCATTGAATCGGACCATGGATTGGAGGCTTATTGTTCAAATTAAGACAAAATGTTAAAAACTCCTAAGATTAAATTAAAGGTAAGACAAGAAACCAAATTAATTGAATCCGAATGTCGATATACTGTAAGGGTTTTGCTAACATATACATTGTTACCAATCAATTAAGATTAAGTTTTTCTGAGATTTTTAATGTTAAACTTAAAATTATATTCAATAAAATTCGAGTAACTGAATTTGTAGCCTCCTTAGCAGACATACACGTTACCTTCTTCAAATAGTAGACACGAATAGCATCAAATGGAATTTAAAGATTTTATGAAACACCCGTATATTAAATCTAGATTTGATTTGTTCATCACATACATGAGAACCAGTCGTAAATTTGTTCAGTTTCACTACAATGTTGATAAAGTATGATTGATATGGTTTCTAAAAGTTTGCATAAATGCCCGAGAGAGCAACTGTTATTAATTTATCTTGCAGTAAATATGTTATAAACTTTGTGGAGTGTGCGAATCTGCATTTAAGGAAGAATACCGTTTACGATCGCGTTCTACAAAATGACTCTGGAAATTTTGCATAACACACCTTCCAATCAGGAGCTTATTATCGTATGCTTTATATTCTAACCTACTTTTGCAATATTTTTTTACAATTTTGGAGTCTACTGTGCATAAATTTATTTAATTCATTTTATAACTATATTCTCGTTTGCAAATAAAATGCATAATTTTTGTAGGTTTTAAAATAGTTTTAGTTATATTACCAGGTATTGCATAAAAATAATTTCATGATTTACCGATTTGCATTATGCGGGCATTATGAGGTGATTTGATAGATAATGAGAACATTTTAGGGTATTATATCTCGAAAGAAAACCTGTATATACGAATATAATTTCAACATACTCAAATAAAAGGAACAGAACTAAAAAATGCGCGTTCTACCGGAAAATCCCAATGCCAATGCCAAAGCATGAAAAAAATAGTTTCGTTTACAAAGTTCTGGGCATCTCTTCTATTTTGCACAAGCTTTTCAATTTTTTAGCTCCGTTTACAAACCCTGATTATATTTCCATAGAAAAGTATTGGATTGGCCTGCCACAAGTTTAGAATGACAAGAGGTGAATAGTTTTAGACGTACACACAATGCAAATATTATCTTTTGTACACCAAGTCGGCATGTGATCAGACAACCGTGAATTCATTCTTATGTTGTATTTGTCCCTACAAAAGGTTGACCACAGGTTCAAATCCAATTGTGAATAACATCGGATGTTGACTGCAGTTTTCATTTTGTATTCCACGCTTGGTAGGAAACGTTTGTTTGCAGATGTAATCAAAACTATGCTAGCTACAAAATATGCAAATGGAAATACGGAGCGCAATATTTGTTTTATACGCTTCATATCCTCCTCACGTTTCTATTGTAAACGAATAACCACCGGTTCTTGTTTAAAATATAAGCGGTATCCGTAGGATTTATTACATCATCAAATTGTTCTTTACAAGAAAATATTATGGGTTATCGTTAATTATATGAATTGTTCGCAAGTCATTAAATTTAATTTGCGAACAGCGAAGGTAACGGATAGGCAGTGCATCATTGCAAAAAAGTTTAACTAAAACTATTTTGCATTTTACTGGTTGGTAACTGTAGAAACATGTATATTTTTCTACTAGCATTTTATTTTGGAAAACTGATTTGTGAATTGTCCCATTGGAACTTAGCTTGTGTTGAGCAATCCAAAATATAAGTATGCCATCCTTGTCTTTCTTAATTTTAAATTGAATATTCTACTAAAATTTATTCCATTGTTTATTCATCTCGTAGCCATACACATACTAAAATATATATGTTCAAAGCAACATGTGGAACGCAATATTTGTACATTTACTATTTCCTAAATACACATGTAAGTATCGGTCATAATCGTATCCTAGGAAGCATCCGATGCTACATCATCTCTCTTCTCATACATTTAGCCGTTAATAACGGATTAAATATCAGAAAAATAAGAGGAATTTTGCGTTATAACTCTGCTTCAAAAAAATTAAAATTGAGCGAATATTCCTGGACATATCAACACGCAAACGCCACATTTAAATTCAGACCGTATTCTACAATAATGACACAAACTCAAACGAATAGATCTAATTAGTCTCAACATTCAAATAATTTAGCGTTTAAACAAGTAATAAGAACGTTACAAATGATACTAATATAAATGATATAATATCGATTTTAATTGATTAACAAACCATTCATCTATTTTATTAGTTGGCTTATTTTTCAATGAAAGGATGTTCTAAAAATGCATACCCTATTTTATTTATAGGGTTGAAATTGGCATATAATATTCTCTAGTAAAACAGCAGATGAAATGGATTACAAGCCCATCTGTAAAGTTTATTACAAATATAATTAATGCTTGTACATAAATGTTTTACTAATGTTAAAACTAAATACATTACAGCTTAATTGACTAAGTGTTATTTTATTTATACTTTTATCTAATAGGTATATAGAGTCAGAGTGTACTGTAAATGAGGCCTTCCTATCCTGTACACAGGAAAAATATATTCCCTTTACATTTAATAGTATAGAGGTGGCGTCATTAACATTCATAATCTCAACTTAAAATACATTAATTCTGTGGCCATGGCCTTGTCTGAACTAAATGGTTAGTGTCCATTTTGTAAATAACATTTAAGGTCAACTGTAAAGTGAAGTGATTCGCGCTTTATTGACAGTCGTTTTAAGCGTCATGTAACTGATGAATAACGGTGGTAAATGTAGAAATATATGGTGTGTAATATTATATATATATATATATATATATATATATATTTATATATATTGAAAACATTTCAATGGCTTATCATAAAATGGACAAAGAGATATAAGTTTCGCGGTTCAAAAATTTGTATTCTGACGCGAAGAATGAAGAAGAAAGTAAAATATGGAGGATTAAACAAAAGAGTATGTCTTGAAATCAGTTTAATTTATAATACAACTGAATTGGTATTAATTGTGCAAAAAACTTTAATTTCTGAGCCCAGATGATAAGCCTCAGACTGCTATTCAATCTACCAGTTGTGGTATATAAACATAGACTCGTATTGATGACACAGGCTATCACGATCATACAGATAGTAGATTGACTCAGCGAATAATCAACACCTACAATGTGTGCGTCAAATAAAGTCGAATTATCACACATACTTAATTTGGTTCAGAGCTTTGGTAGTATGAATTTCTGCAATATAATTATTAATAACGGAATTCATGCAGATTTCCCCCTTTATAAATCGATTTCTATATAAGGTAACGTCTTAGCCTTTTTTGTCAACGATTATTTACACTAATACCACAACAGATGGTTTCCTATAACATATTACTTTATTGTAATTTCTTCATAGATTTATTACAGATCAATAATTTTTTATACGAGAAGTGTAGAATTGGCAAACCGCATGTTACATACGTTGAAACATTATGTGGAGATTCAAAACCAGGTGTTAAATAATATTTTTTAATGTTTTATAATATCTCAAGTAGTTTGGATGTCAACAGAATCAGTTATTAATAAGTTATGATTTCAGCTATTCCCTATCTACGATTTTATTTCTATATAATTAAATTTCCGTGTCACTGTTTTTAATGGCTTTTAAAAATAATAAAATCATAAGAAGCGTTTCCTTTAACATAAGCTTTTTTGAAATTTCTGCATGTTTACTAAAACATGGTTTAAAATTAAACGCTGTTTGAATTGATTTTAATAATTTGTTATGTAATTTGTATAGAATTTGCATGCAGATTGACAAATAAATTAAAATCACGAACTCAGTTTGTGTAAATTCGGTCGAAGAGGAGATGAAAATTCAAATGTTTAATAATATATTTATCTGACTTTAATATCTCTTTTATTTTAAACGCCTGAAAAGCATTACTTAGGTATATATGCATAAAATTTCACTCATTCTAAAATCTATTCTTTTTCAATAAACATGCTATTTTTCTTTTTCTGCAGCAAGCTTGTGTACAAGCAAACATCCCTTTATTATTATTTAAATCAAGTTTGCGAGCTTGAAGTAAACACCAATTCCATTTTATTTAACCAGTCATCGAACAACATAACAAAACTACCGCCAGTCTCAACACACTGACGCGTTTCGACCTTCCTTGATCATCATCAGAGTACGACGGAGACCTGACCATCCGCGCAATCAATTATTGTGTAATGTTTTTATGATATCCCTATTGTCAATTTTTTTTTAATTTCAGCAATAATTTTTACGGAAACCTGTTTGCAACTTAATTGGCAATTACTCCAAATTCACTAACTTGTTCTATGGTTAATGTAAAATGTGCCTTAATATTGATCTATCTGTTAACTTGTACTATTACAGTATTTCTTATTTTTTGAAATAACATGCATACGCGAAACCTTTAGGAAAGGTGATTGTACAAATTGTTTCTTACTTCTTAATATTAAAAAGGCGATGCTTTTAAATCTAAAAACTAAGTATGTTCTATAAAATGTGTTGTTTAACAAATTGACAAGAGAAAAATATGAAATAAATAATGAGACGCTAGTAAAAATAGGAATCTCGACAAATCTACATGCAAAATATATGCGCATGGAATTATGTTTCGGTATCAATAAATTATATTTCTAATTCATTTTTTTGTAATCAACGCAGACGGAAATATAGCCCTTATCCTATTATATTATTAATTGTTCAATTCAAACTATTTAATAATCATCACGAGTTACCAAATGCTTTAATTTGAGCAAAGCTAAAAAATAATAATGCTCTCAATTGGCTTAATTAGAGTTGTCAAGTGGTCCCGCTAATACTCCAAAGCCTAAAATAAACAATGCATTAAATAGCAGCTAGGCGATCAATGAATAAATTTAACGTTATCCAATTTAGCCCATACTTTATTTAGGAATGTTTTTTACTTTTGCGGGGTATGCTTATTATTTATTCCTGTTATATAGAAGTAGAAAACAACATTGGAAAAAGCTCCATTACTAAAAATTCTATTATTATGAAAATGTATCTCGATCGATTAATTCTTTTATTTTTCAATAAAGATATTTATTATTAATGCATTTAATGGATATTTAATTAACACGTTAAAATAACATGCTAACGATAAAATAATTATATTATGTTTTTGTCATTTCGGGTTTAATAAGAAACAATAATATAAAGGTTGAATTCTCACCAAATTTACTGAAATATTTATTATACGGTTAGTTATATAATACGTGTACATAAACATATAAATTATAATCTACAGAAGCACTTTAACTCAATGTCAACAATTGGTTTTACTTGACAAAAATTATTTTTATCATAAAAAACAGTGCGTAAAACATTTATTGCTTTAGTTTTTAAAAAAAGCTTTAAAAAATCGCATAATTTGACATATTGCTATGGAAATGTATAATTCGCCATTGTACAAAATGTTATTGTAGTTTGCACAGTTCGCTACAACGCATATTTATTTGAAAAGAATGTAAACTAAAAATCGTTCTCAAAAACGTTTTGCAGGTTTGGACAATATTCTTTTTCGATTTGTGAAAAACACGTCAAATTTTGTTTACGTAAATTCATTTTAGGTTCCAAGAGGCATGAAATCTACCTTCTGCAGAATCGGCCTATTTAAAATCGACCTAAGATAAAATGTTCAAATTTCATGCATTTTATTGAGAATTTGATGAAATTTTGTTTTACAGAATTGTAAGTATGGCTATAAATATGTAAAATTGAATGCTGAACGCGAAAATATTTTTATCCCTTTACCATTGTATTGCTGTTGAATAATTTGGAGTTTATTATTGGCTATGCATTAATTTAGAACGTCTTTTTAACATAATCGATTTAATGCCTATCTGTTAAAAAAAATTATTCTGAAGCTGAAAATTATACAAATTAATAATTACCTGATGCATAATGTATTAACTAAGATTGTAGGTGTTTAGGTCGAGTTAAGTATTATAGAAATGTTAATATTTGAAAATTTGCCATTATTTCTATATAGAGGTGAGAGCCGCATATCTAATTTTGCTTTACATATTGCGGTTTGATCCTTGCTAGTCAGTTTGCCGTCGTACTCTGATGATGATCATGGAAAGTTGACACGCGTCTGTGCGTGCGACTAGCGGTGGTTTTTTATGTTGTTCGAATACTTGTTAAATACAATGGGATTGGTGCTTATTTCAAGCTCGCAAACTTGATTTAAAAATTGTTACCACCACCCGCGCAATGAATAAATGTGCGATTGTATTGTCTATATATGTGTAGCGAAAGCTACAAACAGCTAGTGTTCGTGACTGCATAGGAATTATTTGGCCGATATTTCCAGTCAAGTTCAATGTATGCAAGACTACTAGAGGTGGAAGCCGCATATCTAATTTTCTATTCCAAAAATATGCAATGCTGTCTGATCTTCGCTTGTCAGTTTGCCGTCGTACTCTGTTGATGATCATAGAAGGTGGAAACGCGTCAGTGCTTACGACTGGCGGTAGTTAGGTTATGTTTTTCGACGACTGGTTATATACAATGGGATTGGTGTTTACTTCAAGCTCGCAAACTTGATTTCATCATCATCATCATCATCATCATCATCATCATCATCATCATCATCATCATCATCATGTCCAGTCATACAAAAGTCAAAAGTGACTAATATTTCACTGCCATATAACCATAAGGAGTAAAAAAAGTATATAAGTGAATTTAGAAAAATTATTAGTGAGATTTACGAGAGAGAGAGGGGGCGGGGCAGAGAGAGAAGGAATACCTTTCTACTATGAGTAAATTTATCTGGATAACTCACAGAAATGAGGAAAACTAAACCTCGCCACAACACCATTAAGGCCAAGTTCGCATTCGGGCAAGGCGACAGCAGCAATACAGCTTCCATGTGGATTTCACTGTATCACGTCATAAACAAATCAAACCTCGCAGCTAAAGTTGCCCTACTAAGAAAAGAAAGTTACCAAGATGATTTTACTAGACATCTGCAACAAGATCGCCACTGAGCTCGATACGATGCCACAGCGTTAACGGCTTCTAACCAAGAACTATAATGCACACGAGGACCCCATCCTGGCAGACGAGCGGGTCCTATACTACCAAATTTTGATGTAAGTAACTTCAATTTTTTTCTGCCATGTCAAAATCTGCCCACCTTGTTTCTTACGCCAATTTGGTGCTGGATGAGAGAACAGAGTTCTACTGGGCAATCGAAATGAGGGCATACGCAAAACGTGACCGAGCCAATGAAGTTGATGGAGCCTTATTTGTTTTTCTAACGGCGAGCTCTTATTGTCGGATCCAAAAATACGTCTACGGATGTCAACGTTAGTTATTCGTTGTTAGTAACCAACATGTTCCATACTTCTTAAACAGCGATGATCTAATGCCTGTAAGCGTCTCAAATCATCAACACTAAGAGGCCAAGTTTCACTATCGCATTGTAAGACTGCGCGTACAGATGCCTTGTAAACACGACATTTAAGGCAAAGTGAAATATTCGCGTTTCTACATAAATGACGAAGGTTCGAGAAAGCCACTCTAGCTTTCGTGATCCGTATTCTCACCTCATCGGACATATTGCCTACGTTATTGATTGAGCTTCCAAGATATGTAAAGCTGTCGACTATGTCTAGATCTTCATTCTGCAGTCGCAACGTTGGAGTGAATGGTGGGTGATCATGTAACAGTTTCTTACATTTAGAGAGTGCGAATTTCATACCGAAAGACGAAACAATGTCTGTTAATCTATTCAAGGTGTCCTGGGCAGCATTCTGATTATCGAATAATAGTACGATATCGTCCGCATAGTCAAGATCGACTAGTTTATCGCCCGGGATAACTTCAACTCTAGCATCCTGAATGTGTGGGAGGGTGTTGTTCATAACTTGATTTAAACTTGATTTAAATAATCTTATTGAATTTTCAGAAAGTGAACCAGAAAATTTCTTACAAAAAGCGATGAGTTGTTCTCCAAAGTGATTGGTTTTATATTTTATTTGTAGTTTCTCCCAAAAAATGAACATGATACTACAGGATTTGTCAAATAATACATATCGAGTAAATTTTACTTCTTACTAAATATGGAAATATACACATGCTAATAAAATAATATTTCTTATTCCAATCGTACAGCTGTTGTTATTGCTATAACGAAGACACATTATTTATGAACTTTTTAGAGACAATATGTTCATGACAAATACGACATTGTGTGGATTAATTAAATATTTGTTTAACAATTTTAAGTTGATAATAAAAAAGGATTCAAAGTGTAGATTAAAAAACTCCTTTAAGTTCTTTAAATAAACCGAAATTTTGACTATCATAAATCGGCTTAGATTATTTAGTCTGGTCATTATTAACTAATGGCTGTTATAGTTTAAACAGATTAAATTACGCATCATACAATTTACCAAATGTTTAACTGCGTCGGCTGAAATAGAATAAATAAAATGTGTTCTTTTGAAATTCAATTATAGAGGCAAAGCCAAGTTAATGAGATGGGATCTGCTTTCGCCCTGATGTTTCCAAATAGGCCAATGTGGATTTTTTTTCTTAACAAATATTAAAACAGTTTTGCGATATATTTAAAAAAAATTTTTGCAAGACGTGCTCATGCTGAAGAACATTTTAATAAAATTAATAAAGGCGCAAGTATTTATGCTATACATTTGTGCTCTAGGAGCATTTCACTGAAACATCCTTTTGTAGCTGAAAATCGAATTGATGCCGTAATTCACAAAATAGACTAGCACAAAAGTCAGGCAAGACACAATTTGTCCATCCAAAGATGTACTGTCTAATGAAACTGTAAAAAATTCAAGTTAGTACATTTTACATTAAAGCACCAGAAGCGTATTTGGATGCTATGCATACTTTTATCGATATTAACTATTATCTGATGGATTTAATTCTAAGCAAAAAACCTATTGTATTTATAATTGTTGAGATAGTGCGAAAGCAGTTAGGAGACCGCTGTGGCTTCCTTAAAAACACAAATATTACTGCAAATAAAACGGGTAAAACAAAGCGTGTGTTCAGTAATATGTTTATGATTATGCTTTTAAGGGTATGAATTTGGCAAACTTAAACATCAAACATCACCAACCTACTATGAAAACTAATACAAAACTGCAATGCGCTTCCAAACTTATCCTAAATTGGATTTTCAACTGCAGGCATTCGTATACCCTTTGAAATTTTTCGCTGTGCGAGCTTCATATGTTGAATCTTCGCGATTTGCGTTCGCGGGTTTTCGCTTCGTACTATCAGTTTCGCAAAGATCCAATAAATCCCCATTTCTATGCACACATCCACTTTGTCTTCGTTTAGGCTGGGTGCGAATTCCTTCCTTCTTTCTGAGTGATTCAACATCGTTCATACTATCCGCTGGAAATGAGGCCCGAAGAGTAGATCGGAGCAAGTCAACGAAGATTAGATCGGACCTCATTTCCAGTGGTTATTTTGGACGATATTGAAGTCTCCAGGTTAAAGGGATGAATACGAACCCAGCATAAACGAAGACAAAATGGATGCATACAGGGAAATGGGTCTCCATCGGATCTGTGCGAAACTGAAAGTGAAAAGAGACGAACTGCGAACGCGAATTGTGGAGATTCAACTTTCGGCCATTCTTTTTTCGTCTAGGATAGCATAAGAATGCTTTTAAGCCTGTCGGAGTACATAAACATGACTAGAGCTGCACATACAATTCTATATATAAGCACACAAAAAATATAAGTAAACCAAGGCGCGCATTTAATAGCTATTTGTATTTGAGGACGCGTTTTCCAGCACAATAAAAAAACACCTTTTTTGCACATTTATTGCTATATAACTAGAAGCTAACGAAATGGTATATGTTTTTGGCAGAGGTAGAAAATAATGGCATTTTCATGCAATTCGCTCAGTCGTACAGCAACGTAGCGAAACATAAAAACTGACGAAAGCATATGCACAAGACACAAATGTGCACATTTACAAAATCAGTAGGGATGCTAAAACTAGATGAACGTGAACTTGATGCTAGATTTCGGAACAACTGTGAAACAACCTTAAAATAGGCAACATCGACAAAAATTTCAGTAATTCACCCACACTTAAATATATTCTTTTCAAATTTGGGACATACGCCATAGACTTATATCTAATCCTGAGTTTCTTTAAGTTCATTCTTTTATGTGCAGCAGGATTTCAAAATGTGAAACAAACTATGTAATAATAGTTTTCTTATAAAACATGCCAATAAAATTGTTAATTTGATCAATGTTTTGCCTCAAATCAACTCGACTGCAGAATACACTACGTTTGCTTTATGTAGCGCCAGGTAAAGCAACCAAGGCTGCTTATAATCAGTTTTATGAAAAAAATTACGTTTCAATAAGATTTATTCCTGTATTTATATTCAGACATATGTAAAACCCAGCAAACTCACGTTTAAATAAAATATAGTGTGCCTAACAGTATTCTACTTCGTTTTGATAAAAATAAACCTTTTTTATTTGTGTTTTATTTCGATGTCAAAATAAAAAAAATATTATATATAATTTACTGCGGCCAAAACCGTGATGTATAATGTTGAGGCCATGGTAAAATGTCAACAAGTGTACATAGAGTTCGTTCATGAATGCCAATTATAATAAAATCTTGATTTTGCGAAATGTTGACCACGCCAAATATTGTTGGTTTGTGCTACGTCCTGTATTGAAAAATATGCTTCTTAATGCAGTGAAGGTTAATTTGACAGGATGAATGTATTTTGTCTAAAATATCACTAAGTGCGTGTCATCATATTCGCACCTGTTACGACTAGTAGTCATGGTGATAATGAATTATTTGCGCTGTTGCTTGACTGATCTAGTTTCCTTGCCTTTATTTTAATGATAATATGATTACATGTTAAACTGTCTACATAAAGATTGTTCCTATGTGGTCTGGCCACGCAATAATTTCTATATGAAAACTTTTTTTTCTGAATGCCAATTATAATTATATTCTGATTTTACGAAATGTTAACCACTCTAATGATATTTTGATTTCGCTGACTCCTGTATTTAAAAATTTTTAACGTATCACTAATACTATTTCATAATAGTTTTACCTCATACAAAATGCGGGTTAAGATAGCAATACTAATCGATTTTCTATTTTTACAGTTTTGTGCATTGTTATTGATGATACATTACCTTCCTACTAAAGATTCTTCTTCAATTAGT
Source organism: Eudiplozoon nipponicum (assembly GCA_029291075.1). Taxonomy (NCBI): domain Eukaryota; kingdom Metazoa; phylum Platyhelminthes; class Monogenea; order Mazocraeidea; family Diplozoidae; genus Eudiplozoon; species Eudiplozoon nipponicum. The sequence continues at coordinate 52,839 of JAQBSW010003320.1, forward strand.
TTTCTTTCCGTTTTGCTCATTGGTAGGCCCATTAGATATTTGTCTTCGGCTGGATACTGAAATATTGTTGCTCGTTTTTATTATTCATGGCCAGCTGAATACTGAATCATGTTGGAGGATCATTTTAATATTTTGCAAGATTGCGTCTTTTTTAAAATGAAGACATTATATGGAAAATAACTGTTGAACTTTAATTCATATTGAAATGAAAAATGTGCTAAATTTGCAATGCCTCTTTTTTATGCACATTCTAAAACTGATTAGATTCCTAATGTATTTGGAGAAATTGTGCTTTTACTTAGTTTGATAACAGAAGTTGGATTCTATTATTTTATTTTAATTTTCATATGTTTAATATATTTGCTATTGGATGAAAATATACAACCAATTCGAATTGGACGAGGGTTAGAGTTTGAGCTTCAGCAAACAACTGAAAGATCATCTGAATTTTGAATGCGATGATTACTTAGAATTGGGGAATACTTCGCTATGGTGCTAGACTTAACCTTTGCGAAATTAGTTCAGCAGGTATGCCAGCTGTAAAAAGATAAGCTTTGCAGAAACTGTGGTGAAAATACTATGTAACACAAGGGAGCTTTGGTCTAGTTTGACTTCAATAAAATATCCCGGTAATTGTACATTGAAAAGCATAGACAGTACAATTTTACAATAATTGATTGCGCGGCTGGTGGTAAAATTTCTTTTAATCACGTTTGCGATGCTGAAGTAAACACCAATCCCATTGTATTTAACCAGATGTCGAACAACATAACAAAACTACCGCCAGCCGCAACGCACTGACGCGTTTCGACCTTCCATGATCATCATCAGAGTACGACGGCAAACTGACTATCGAGGATCAAACCGCATTGAATATATATGGAAATCAATGTTAGATATGCGGCTCTCACCTCTAGCAGTCTCGCATACATTGAACTTGACTGGAAATGTCGGCTGCACAATTTCTATGCAGTCACGAACATTAACTGTTTGCAGCTTTCGCCACATATACATATATAGACAATACAATTTTACAATAATTGATTGCGCGGGTGGTGGTAACAATTCTTTAAATCAAGTTTGCGAGCTTGAAGTAAACACCAATCCCATTGTATTTAACCAGTCGTCGAACAACATAACAAAACTACCGCCAGCCGCAACGCACTGACGCGTTTCGACCTTCCATGATCATCATCAGAGTACGACGTCAAACTGACTGTCGAGGATCAAACCGCATTGAATATATATGGAAATCATAGTTAGATATGCGGCTCTCACATCTAGCAGTCTCGGACACATTAAACTTGACTGAAAATTTCGGCTGCACAATTTCAATTCAGTCACAAACATTAACTGTTTGCAGCTTTCGTTTCATATACTTATATAGGCTAAACAATTTAATAATAATTGATTGCGCGGGTGGTGGAAACAATTATTTAAATCAAGTTTGCGAGCTTGAAGAAAACACCAATCCCATTGTATTTAACCAATCATCGGTTTCTTATATTACCCTGAAAATCGCATAAAATCTCTTTCATAAATGTTCAGTCTTCCTACCCAAATATTCATATGTTGTTACTTTATTACGCTTGTTCGTACCATATGTTTTAGTCGCTCATGACGACCTCTAATCTTAAACTTTCACTTTTGTTATTTACCCTTCCTTATCTTATTGTTATGTCAATTCTACATACTTGCATATATATTAGCTCTTCGCAACAAACAGTATTTAACTGTAATATATTGAATTGAATGATGTCATACTTACCGCGAAATGTGATAACTGATATCGATGAAGGCCAGAGTGTATGGTTTAACTGGAGTAACAGGTGTTCGGAAATTGTTGTAATTCTCAATTTTGGGTGAATTTTAGCATAAATTTATATCCAACAGGTTGGTATCATGTACCGACTCGGAAACCATAGTGTTAGTATCGGTACTCATCAATTTCAAAAAAGGTATCAGTTACTAACACAATAGCCATAGTGTTAGTATCCTTTACAGACTCGGTATATATATTATATAGTGTGAGTTAACATTGAAGTCGTATTGTCGTTGACTTTAGATTATGTTAGCTTCACTATTACAGGTTTATACATTCGTCTAGGAGATTGTACCGTCCTATTATTCCACATTCTTCTACCAAATATATAGTGGTTAAAGGGCGTAATACCGGCTCCACTGATGAGTCGCCAGTAAGCACGAAACGAATGTGCATGAGATTATACTTTCCGTTCATACTGCCTTTGGTTTATCCTTCTGGTCACAACTGAACTAATTTGTTACTAGGTTCGCAAAACCTAATACATACTTGCATATATATTAACTCTTCGCAACAAACAGTATTTTAATGTTATATATTGAATTGAATGATGTCATGCTTACCGCGAAATGTGATAACTGATATCGATGAAGGCCAGAGTGTATGGTTTAACTGGAGTAACAGGTGTTCGGAAGTTGTTGTAATTCTCAATTTGGGTGAACTTTAGCATAAATTTATATCCATCAGGTTGGCATCATGTACCGACTCGGAAACCATAGTGTTAGTATCCGGTACTCATCGATTTCAAAAAAGGTATCAGTTACTAACACAATAGCCATAATGTTAGTATCCTTTACAGACTCGGTATATATATTATATAGTGTGAGTTAGCATTGAAGTCATATTGTCGTTGACTTCAGATTATGTTAGCTTCACTATTACAGGTTTACACATTCGTCTAGGAGATTGTACGGTCCTATTATTCCACATTCTTCTACCAAATATATAGTGGTTAAAGGGCGTAATACCGGCTCCTACTGATGAGTCGCCAGTAAGCACGAACGAATGTGCATGAGATTACACTTTCCGTTCAAGCTGCCTTTGGTTTATCCTTCTGGTCACAACTGAACTAATTTGTTACTAGGTTCGCAAAACCTAATACATACTTGCATATAAATTCTATAGGCTGTTCAAGTAATTCTAATGATCCATCTACAAAAATTGAGTAATTACAACTTCAATTTTTTCATTTTATAATTTTAAAACCGCTTTTTATGCTGCCTATCTTACTCTACCATTTCTTATATGAACATAATGTGTATCAGTATCAGTGAAATAATTATTGATGCGAAATCGCCAGTCTCACTGACACACACATATACAAACTTCTATAATACTATTTTTTTCAAATTACATTATTATCATTTCAACTGTGAATGTTAGAAAATTAAAAATTTCTATTAATAACATAGCTGTTTCCAATTCAAGCACATGGGTCGGGCGTGCAATTACTTCTTGCAAAACCTCGGCCTACCATTTCTTCATGCACAGCGCCTAATAAATTGCTAATTCGCTTTTGTTTTTCGTTTGGGAAGTATCGTAAAAGCGACATGTTGTGAACTGACGTGTTATTTTCGAATGCTGTGATGCACAGTTGCTGACATGAACTCATAGATTGATTTGATAAAGTGGCTTATATTGCAATTTCCCATCTACCAGTCATTAATCGTATGGTCGATCAGTTAACGGTAGTTGCACGATAACTGACAATTGTATATTGATAAATTATATCTAAGTTCGGCTTTAACGTATCGTTGTTAACAGAAACGCTTAATAAAAAAAATTTGCTGCGTAAATCATACATGATACAGTAATTTTTGCATTCCTCTTTATTATGTGAAAAATGCCGTATCACGAAATCAAAACATGGTAGATTGTTAAAACATCTGGTCATACATTAATTTGTATATTTTGAATTTCAGTTCAAAATGAAGCCCATTCAAATGCTCAGGATAGCCATTAGGCAATAATTCCATTTAAATTTTTAAATATTAGTTATCTTTCAAATCTGTTCTAAGCCAATCAAAATTACTCGACAGTTAATCAAATATCTTTTTTTAATATTGAAAAGGCACTGCTGTAGTGTGAACACCGCAGACCTGGCTGGTTTATGCTAAATTGTAAATTTTAATTAAAATAAGCAACAAGTTAAAAAACCCCGCTCTAAGAAACTAATAGAATTAACTTTTATACACTTTTACGTGAAACGGATGATTTTCGGAACCGAATTGAAATGGTAAAGCTTTGTCGATGAATACGAACTGCTTTAAAGAACAAATAAAACATTATCAATATGACGTATAGATTGATTACCGTGAATGATATCTTCCTTTTATGACGTGTTATCAAGATGTCTTAGATAAATCTTCACTTAAACGACAGAAAGAGGGCTTGTCACTGTCACACAACGAACATATTCATGAATGCTTCAATTAAAACGAAAGCACAATTCGTTTGTTTACAAAGAAATACGTTTTACAGTAATTTTACCTGTGACCGGAAATAGTTGAATATTTTCGTCAGTTTGCCGTCGTACTCTGACGATGATTATGGAAAGTCGAAACGCGTCCGTGCGTGCGCCTGGCGGTAGTTTTGCTATGTTGTTGGACGACTGGTTACAAGTAATGAGATTGGTGTTTACTTCAAGTTCGCAAACTTAATTTAAGGAATTGTTACCACCATCCGCGCAATCTATGATTGTTTAAATAATAGATGTCGAAAGTTTGCTCAAATTGAACATTTGCAGACAAAGACGTCACAAAACTACATTGATTCTGTTCTACGTTTACATAATTACTTCTGTTTACTAACTCAAAAAAGATCAACCACCTAATAATTTATCAGTAGTTTATGCCTTAGTTCAAGTAGGCCAAATAAAAATATGGTTAGTGCATGAAGCGATTAATTTGCCAAGAGTGTTAATTTTGACACAACTAATCAAAAAGATCTGAGCTTCTCTGTTACGGCCCTATCGATTAATCCGTAATAAATTAAATTTTTATGTAAATTTATTAACTCCATCTCAACTTTGACTATTTCATCTTGTGCACTTTTCAGTTGCACGCATTTAGTTTACTTACCAAAAGCATTCCAAATAAGTCATACATAGTCTGATTTGTCCATTATTCCGACGCGTTTGCCTTTATCAGACTGTAGTATACTGATGTCAGCATTTCCGCTGATTTCCTTAAGCTTGTGTAAATGTTGCTTTGTCAAAGCATGCTGTTCTGCACGTTTAAACGATTAAATGTAAGTGGTTTCATTAACAGCAGAATTATTTAATTTAAATGCTGCGTAAAAATCAATATAGCTGTTTTGCCTGATATATTGCTTAAATTCGTCCCATCTATAGTGTTTTCATTGTTAATTTATCGACTTTAACTTTCAATATTTAAAGTTTATTTTTTCAAAATATCAATAGGTGTGAGATCAGTCAAATTAAACGAACATTAGTTGCGCGGTTGGTGATAACAAATTATTAAAAGGCATCCTGCCGCACACTATACTGCACACAATTTTCAGTTATATACTAACTAATGTGGTTAGAGCACCAGATTCCGAAGCAGACGTGCCCAGGTTCGAATCCTGTCCGCGGCAAATTCTGGCCAGTACAAGATGAGTTCCCAATAAGGACGAAACCGGTCTACTGGATGAATTGCCTTTACTACACTTACAATTCTTAGTTTATACTGACATATGTAAGTAATTAATGGGTCAGGTGTTTATATCAAGACCGCAACCTTGATTATAATAATTTTTTATCACCACCCGCGCAACTAATGTTCGTTTAATTATATAAAAGTTCATTTCAATGCCACTTCCCCATGTAGTGTGGTGTTAGTTCAGTAATGACAGATTTGGGATGGTTAGTTAGAACTTTCGGTTTAAATGGATGCCATTTGAGCTCCACCTAAAGGAAATATAAACTAACCAAGTTACATTAGTTAGTATATAATTGAAAACTGTGTGCAGTGTAGTGTGCGGCAGGATGTCTCAGTGGTTAGAGCACCAGATTACGAAGCAGACGTGCCCAGGTTCGAATCCTGCCCGTGGCAAATTCTAGCCAGTACATGATGAGTTCCCAATAAGGACGAAACCGGTCTACTGGTTGAATTGCCTTTTCTACACTCTACAATTCTTAGTTTATACTGACATATGTAAGTAATTAATGGGTCATGTGTTTATATCAAGACCGCAACCTTGATTATAATAAAGATCAGTCAAATGTTGTATGAATGTCATTTTTTCGTTTCTCCAATATACTTGTTTGTGTTTTTTCCAATTAGATGACAAAAATGTCATAAATCGTATTACTGTGAATAATTTAATCTCATCGTTTATATAAAGTACAGATCCGAATCTTGCCTCATCACTGCTTCATCGTACCTTATTTGGCAAATTCTAAAATATTTTAATCTTACGGCATTTATTACATGATATATGAATTATAAAATATATTACAATTCCAAAATCTTCTGAACACCTGTTACTCCAGCGAATTGGCAATTATGGTCAAATTAAGCATATCTTAAAATCCATTGCGTTAGCACCATGTACCAACGTGGCAATCATAGTGTTGGTGCCTTTTACAGGCTCGGTATAGTGAGTTAGCTTTGAAATCGCATTGTCGAAGACTTTTTATGAAGTTATCTCCACTACTGCTTGTATAAATTTCTAATAGGATATTGCCCCGTCCAATTATCTCATATTCATCGCCAAAATATATAGTGTGTAAAGGGTGTAATACCGGCTCAAAATTGATGTACAAAACGATTTTGCATGAGATTATACTTTCCGTTTATGCTGTCTTTGGTTTATCCATCTGTTTATATTTGTACTAAGTTTTTCCTAGTTGCGCAACACCTAATACACAATTGCATATATATTAGTTCTTCGCTACAACCAGTATCTACCTGTTATAATTTAATTGAATGATATCATGATTAACGCGAAATGTGCTAACTGATGTCGATCAAGGCAAGAGTGTATGGATTTGCTGGAATAGAATGTGCTCAGAAGTATGTTTAATTTTCAATATTGGTGAAATTTAGCATACCCTGAAATCTATTGTGTTGGTATCATTTACTGGCATGTCAAAAATAGAATTGTTACCTTGCACATATTCGGCAACCGTTGTATTGGTATCAGGTACTGACACAATAGCCATTAACGGGCTCGGCATATATTATACATATAGTGAATTGGTTTTGAAATCGCATCATCGAAAAATTTATATGAAGTTAGCGATAATCTAAAGGTTCTCACATTTTCATAGGACATTGTAACGTCCAATTGACCTACATTTCTTGACCAAATATATGGTAGTTATAGGGCGTATTATCCTTAACTGCTAAAGATTCACCTGTAAGCACAAACCGAATCTGTACATATGACTATGTCTTTGGTCCGTGATGACTTGTTTGTCCTTCTGATCCCATTTGAACTAATATGTGGCTAGGTGCGAAACACCTAATACACAATTGCATATTTGTCGGTTGAATGCTTGTGTAACATACTTACCTTTTCATTATATTTAAATCAAATATTCTTTTTATTAGAAAAATAATTTGTTATTAATTTACATTTAGTAGGCTATCTTTATGCATAGAATATTCGACAAACGATCCTGCTTTATCTTCCTATGGTTGCTCTAACTTATTTACATACAAATAGATAGGGTAATATATATATATATATATATATATATATATATATATATATATATATATATATGGTGGTATAAACCAAAAACTGCATTAGATAACAAAAAAAATTCTTCAAATGGGTCGCTTTCGTCCTTAAAGTGCACTCACGAAGTACTTGTCAGTATTGTTGCGGTCGGAGATTAGACCCGTGTGCGGTCGCTTCAGAGTATTTCAACTATTCCCCTTTGTCTCTCTGGATTACCTCTTGGCTGCAGAAATTCCCCCAAGTAAATGATGGGTACCCAATAAGGTGGAACTCCGTATACCTCAAATTACTAAGCTTCCCTCGATATTTCTAACACGTAGAATTAGTGACAAATTGATTCAACCCAATAAAAACTCATATCTTTTAAACAACTATGGCTTATACCTGTTGTGGAACAGCAAAATTATTTAAAAATTATTTTCGAAGAAGTTAATATCGCACAATTTTATTTTAAAAGTCGCATAATTAACTTTTTCCTTGTGTTTTCTATGACAGAAAAATAACAGGAGCAATAAAGGAAGTTGAAATCGGTCAGCACAGATTTAATTTTCAGACAAAGAGATGGTCTATTCCAGAAACTGACACTCAATTATGCATTTACCTATGGATTATAATTTTCGTTGATGTATAACAGCACTTCAATTTGCATAAAATTATAATTGGAGTTGTTGATATAGAAATTTGATGATGAAGGTTATCACTATGAATATTTAATAAAAGTATAAAACGCGTTCACATTTTATGGTTTTTTAAAATCATGAAATAATTCCATAATCGTAGATCAGGTCTTTCCTGTTCGGGCAATATCCCGCCCGCCATATCGGATTACTATTTGTTGTATACGGGCTCATGTGCCCGTAGGCGGGCTGTTAAAAATGCAATTCCAAATAGATGTGTGGCTATTTTACCAGCCCTTATTTGACAACCATGAGGCAGTTGAAGGCTGCAATTGTGTCACGCGCCGAAATTCCAATGGATGCACATGTCATCATTGAAATTCTCGCTTTAGCTAGACACCCTGCCTAACGTTGACAGGTGTCTGACTTTGGCCAATAGCAGAATTTATCAAACCTGTTAATTTGGCCAACTAGAGCCAGGTGTCACAGAGGCGACATGTCAGCCGATTAAGACCACTATGTAACAGTGCTGCAAAAGGAAAATATGTTGTTATCCAATGGGTCGATCAGCAAATACAACTGCAAGTGGACATGGAGTAGCTTGAAAATGTGCTTTTTCCTAAATTTTTCACCAGAACGGACTGTTCCAACTGGCCTATATTTACATTTGAAGTTTCTAATTATCTGCCGAAGATTGTTTGAAAAACCATAATTATTTGCGTGTGGCGATGTCCAGAGTAGATAACATTTTACCTTCAATCTGTTGTTCGAAACTTCAGGAAGAGTGCATATATATATATATATATATATATATATATCAGCTATTTCCGAAATTATATTAGAAACCGGGCATCCAGTCAATTTGACCAATTTCTCAATTCTACATAAAGCAAAATCAGAAAAATTATTATATATTTATGAAGCTCTTTATATAAAACAACAAACACCTGGCCTAAATATTCAAAAGTTTCATCAATATGATATTCTAATCGACTGGCCAAGAATAACAAAATTCAACAACAATTTACTAGCATCCAGGCAAGACCAAACACCCCATTGACTAGACCCAACATACAAAACGAAAGGGAAAAAGCTGCTGCACATACGGAAACCAGAATTTCGAAACAATATGAGCATTCAACACTGCAATCCGCACCTGCGCTGTTACCAAGTGGAGAAAACAAAACAATGGAACAATGGGAAACGACAGACTACACTGGGGAAAACAACAATCGTACACATAACAGCCAATAATGTGAAAAGTTGGTTAACTATCAAGCCATCAATATAAGAATGACCAGATCTCAGACATCACTAAGCAATACAGCGAGAAAAACATTTACATGCAAACAGACGCACACACACAGACACAAATGCATACACACTTACTAATCAGCCCAAACAAGAAATAGAAGTAAAATCGAGTCAGATTTGTTGCCACCCACATAATCAAATGAAAACCCAGGATGTATATAAATGAAGGATTGTAAAGAGAAATTTAGAATTCTTGAATTAAATGGCTATTATCCACTTTAAAAAATTTTTTCTTCTTCCTAATTAGAAATATACAATATATATATATATATATATATATATATATATATATATATATACTTCTCACAACATAGAACATATAACTATTATAAATAATAAAATATTTCCCTTAATGCCGACCTAAATAACTATTTAGCCATATACATATTTAAGTTGTCGATCATGTTTGGGTAGCCGATCGATTAGACTGTTATGAAAGAGAGGGAACTTTTCGACATAACCATATTTTAACAATATTTTGAAATGCGAGCCTTAAAAAATACATAATAAACTTTTCATGCGCAAAAAGAAAAAGAAATATTATCAGATACAAAAACAGTTTCTTTCTCATATTCTTCTCAAATATCTACAAATGAACATCTCTTTATATATAAGTTTAAAGACAAAACAAAAGAGAAGATTTAATCTTGGAGAGAGGGTGAAATAAAGAAACAACAAACCCGTGGCATGCATCAATTGATTGCACGTAGTTAATTGTCTGGAACCTTTTTTCACATTCTCTCCACATTTACACTTGTCTCTTTCGTTTTGCTGTTTAACTTATATTTAAAGTGACGTTCATTTGTAGATACTTTAGAAGAATATGAGAAAAACTGTTCCTGTATCTGACAAAAATTTATTTTTCTTTTTGCACATGGAAATGGTACCATGTACTTTAAAATTTTAATATAGCACAATATTTGTTCTAGGATCACTGGTTTCTGAATTCATTATTTTAACAATTGTATATCAAAGACATTTTTGGTAATGATAGCTCCGTTCACTATTTGGTACGGTCTTTATACATAAACTGCTACGTTGATCTGTGTTGTGCAACTGGTTAAATAAAATGGTGTTTGAGCTTATCTCTATAATACAAACATGATTTTGAGAATTACTATGCGTTTGTGCGTTCATTTCACTACTTTCTTGGTTATCAATGTAGCAATTTTATGTTAGTTTTCATTTTTCAAATTTTATTGCATGATCTGCTAAAGTATTCTTAATTGTCAGCGACATATCTTATACATAGCATAACATGTGTACCATTTAGGCACAAAGCCGATAAAGTGTTCGGGCATATTTTTTGGTATAAGTATATAAATAAATACTAATAATAAACCAACTATGTTTTACAACGAAAGATATAAATCTGGATGCAAGTTATTTAAAATAGGAGTTTTCATTTATAGTTTATGTGAGTTTTTGTTGTGGATTTAACATTTTTTGAATCAACTGGCTGTAGATAAAAGTCGGCAGATTAAATCAAAAATTTAACAGCCCAATAAATTCCGGTGCTGTCAGTATGATATAACTCGGATAAAAGTCTATTAACTAATTTTAAAGATATCGTTGATTTATTAAAACCATTTCAAATAATAAAAGCATGAAAAATATTCTTCATGCGATGGAGTCTGATCTGTCAATTCGTTTTCTTAGCCTGAGTCTGTTGGACTCGAGTATACTTCTGAGAACGCTCCAAAAATTCTGACAAAATCACTTACAATATCAAAAACAAAACTGAAAACAATTACTTTAATTCTGTTTGTGCAAATTACCCACACATTTGCGTAGCGTTAGCACCGGAAACTACTTTGACCTCACACCAATGTAAGGAAATATATTCAAGACTGTAGAACTATTGCCGAAACTTAAAGAAATAAATTTATAGGTTTCAAGCAATACTAACTTTGATACATAAGCATTTCTCAATGACTGTGCTTCAAAAACATGGAAATAGCATTCTTGCAGCTCTACTTGTACAGGAAATCAGTTATAAGATTCTTTTTGTGTAATTGCAGAATGAACAACAAAAGTTCAGTGTGAAATTATAGAGCGTTTTTAAATTTATGTCATTATTCTTCATTTGATTACTTGTCTATTTCTTAGAATTAAATACTTGATGTAAATCGATAAATATATTAATAAGTTAAGGCATTTTTGAAATATTGTATACATGCTTATACAGACTTATATTACCATTCCATTGTGGAAATATAAAAAAATGTAAGTATTTTTGTACATGAGAAAGGTTCAAGTAATTTTATTAGAACTTGCATTGCAGAACAAGGCTAACCAAGCAATATGAGTTAGTATATGATTGAAAATTGTATGTAGTGTGCAACAGAGTGACTCAGTGGTTAGGGCACCAGATTACGAAGCAGACGTGTCCAGGTTCGATCCTTCTGCGCGGAAAAATTCTGACAAATACGCGATTAGTTCCAAATAAGGACGAAACCGCTCTGCTTGATGAAAGGTCTTTTACAAATTAATAAAATGCTAGTTTATACAAGCAAATATTTACTTACACCAAGAGCGCAATCTTGATTTAATTACTAATGTACTGATTCCTTTGGGCAGTATTTGTAATTGATAAATTAATCTAGATGAACCAGATGGCTAAAATTCTTTTGGAGATGGTTGTACAAGATCTATTTATACATGGTTGTCCTGTTAAGATTATCTGGCTTGTGTGCATATCTATGGGATTCTAGGTGAACTGTCTTTCTATTAACCATAGTTGATAGATGATTTTTTCATCAGTAACACAACATACTTCCTATGAACATATTCAGTCGGTTGAGAGTAAGTAGCTGCAAGTTTGAAATGTTAAGGTTATGAAAGCCAAAAACGTATTCCACTAAAAAATTGTTATTTGCGCGGATAGTTTTAATAATTCTTAAAATTATGTTTTCGGCCTCATTAGAAAAAACAATCCCATTGTATCTAACCAATTGCATAGCATAACGAAACTGCCATCAGTCACAAATGCTAAGGCATTTGCACCTTTCGGGAAGACCTTCAGAACACGACGGAGAACTGGCAGACGAGAACCAATTAGTAAAGCATATATATGGTAAGCGAAATTATATATTCAGCTGTCACATCAGTTAGTCTCGCATAAATTGTACTTCACTGGAAATAAGATGTGTGAGCCGCCATTTCTAATTTAGCTTTCATAATATATGTTTTGCGGTTTGATCCCTGCTAGTCAGTTTGCCGTTGTAGTCCGATGATGAGCATGGAAGTTTGAAACCTGTCAGTTAACGTGACTGAAGGGAATTATACAATGATGTGCAACTGGATACACACAATGGGTTTGGTCATTATATCATTTTTGTTAACTAGATTAAAAGTAATGAGTTATATTATTGATTTGAAATCCTATAAAAAGAACCACTCATGTTTGTCTTGACGTCTTAATTGAAACTGGAAGGCAGTCATTCTAGTCCTATCAGGTGAATTATATAGAGAGTTAAAGTTAAAGACACTAAATGATAGAATTCAGATCATACAAATGAGTCGACTGTGGGATGATAAATCAAGATTTGGAGCTTGATCAATTGTTGGCAACTTCCCTGTCTACTAGACTCTGTTTACTGCCTAAATTCAACAGCTTCATTGCACACCTTTCTCCTCTGGTTTAATTCTAGCACATTGTGTCGTGGTCAAATGATTAATCTTGCGTATAAAAGAGTTTATCTTTACCGCGGTTTCAGCATTCCAGTGGAGTTCTCTAGTTCGATTGGCGAGTGGAATTTTTAAGGGACTTCTCCTGACGATGCTCAAACCAACGCTACATTTAGCCCTCGGTAGATGCAAAGGTGGAGTTTTTAGGTACAATATTTAAGCGTCGCCTGTTTTGGATAAACAAATGGTTGAAACAATAAATGAAAGTCCACAATACTGGATTCGTTTAGTTTTGTTAGAACTATTTTTTTGTATGTCCTGATTTTTGCCAAAATGCAGTGGCTAGCTTTGCACCTTGCAAATATTTTTGGGTTAAAGTGGTTTAATATGTTTTGATATGCGATTGAAATAGGTATTCAGGCATAAATTATGTCCTGAAGTTAATATGATGTACCAAATTAAATCGACATAAGTGATCTAGCCCACTAAGCAAAGGAGAGATTTTGTCATTTATTTCAGCATTCCGAAGTCACATTCATCACAAGTTTAACAAATTAAGAAGCGCATTAGCCTAATTTCTTTCCAAGATTGGTAGTCTACAGTTAGCAGATTGCGCAATAATATATTTATGAAGGTGCAGATGGTCAAATAATTTAACATTCTCATTTTCGTTAAGATTACCATCCCGAAGACTTTCGTGAAGCTAGTATGTTATAGAGCCTTGGTATAATTATTTTATACTGAGTGTGTTATAAATTGCTCTGTGTATGACATTGTCGAACGTCGACAGCATTATTGGTTTAATGCGTATACCTGTAATTGATAACGTCGGACAATTTTCTCATAGTACCAAATAAATTTTATTATGGAATCGAAGTGTGGAGATGACATCTCTTAAGGAGTCGTAGGTATGCACAAATAAATTGGAAAGTGCACAAGTAGACAAATATTAATAATGTTTAAGAAAATTATTTTTATTAAAATAAAAGCGCTAAGAGAAGTTGATGATATCACTGAAAGCAAGCAAAATCTGCCTGACTTCTTCTCGGCACTGGATAAATTAATTTCTTTATAAAAACTAGCAAATTTGCATTTGTATAGAGATAAATATTATCTAAAATAATTACGTGTATGTTGAGTAATTTTGGTGCTTATTCGAAAAGCTTCCGCTCGTTGGCCTAATGTGTAAAAGGTACGCCTTGACATAAGGAATTTCTACTACCAAAGTGAAAGGCGGAACATTGAGTCATTGAGTAATTAAAGTTAGAATTCGAGTCTGTTGTGAAACAGGAGAAAATTAAGAAATGATCAGTATTATTAGAGTAATCTAACTACAGTACAAAGTGATTTAAAACAATAATAAGCCATCTTCCGAGTGTCATTTTATGCACGCAAGCTGGAGTTAAAGATCAACTATTATAGCGATCAGGAGATGTAAAATGGGTGACAGATATTTTGCTTATAATGATGTATTTTAGCAATTACCCGCATTGATAGAAAAAGAGAAAGATGAAGCCAGGCAATTGCAAGTAACTTTACAATTTTTTATAGATTGTCACGAGTTGACTATTTAAGGTCAAGAATGCTATTTAAATTACGTAGGCGCAAATCTAAATATGATGTCAAGTTAAAAACGTTTAGCTCTGTTTGTTACGCAGTGAATGTGTCTGTTTGTAAAATCACTACGAAACAAAAGTAATTACGTTAGTAAAAAAGATGAAATTAATGACTGTAGTTACTATAGGTTAGCACAGTTCTATTACTAACTCATGAGCCTGTTTAGAAAGCATTAAGAGTATTCCATTATTGCAAGGTACATTTACGTTCACACAAAACACGCTTTCTTATAAAAAGCTGAGGATGAAATGTTTTTTTCTGATTAGATATTATTTGGCCTTTCCAGTATTCATTATTCACTAAATGAAATCGAATAAATTTTCAAGTAAATGAAAAATAATTTTTTCCGGTTTTTTTAAAAACTATTCACTACGACCGACTTAATATATATTTTTTTAAATTAATTGATAAAATACGTAAATGGATTTGCCAGCGGCAATAAAGTACATGTAAATCAAGTTTGTGGACAAAATAAACACTAATTCCATTTATTTCATCCCTTTGTACAAAACTTACTGATGCGAGTGTATTTTACTTAGTCAACATCGTTCCACGATGCTTTGCTCGAGTGATTAGAGAAAATATTTATTTGATTATGTGGGTGGCAACTAGTCTGACTAGGTTTACCTTTTATTTTTTGTTTGGGCTGATTACTATCTGTATATGCGTATGTGGTTGTGTGTGTCTGTTTTAGTTTAGAGGTCTTTCTCGTTGTGTTGCAAAGTGATGCCTGAGATCTGGACATTTTTGTATTAATGGATTTAGAGTTAACAAAATTTTCGCATTGTTGGCTGTTACGTGTACGAATGTTATTTTCCCGAGTGTTGGCTTTCGTTTCGCCTTGTTCATCAATTTTTTTCTGACCACTTGGTAACAGAACAGGGTGTGCGGATTGCAATGTTGAATGCTAATTTTGTTTTAAATTTATTTCGCTGTAAACAATAGGCGTGAAACCGTATGTGCAGCTGTATTTTCTCCTTATTTTGTTGCCTACCCGGTCGAAAGTTTTTTGGGTCTGATCGAGTGGGTGTTTATTTAATTAAATAAAATTTTTGAACATGAGATAAGCACCAAACCCATTTATTACAGCCTTTTGCGCAAAACCGATTAACGCGAGTGTACCTTACTTAGTCAACATCGATGCATGATGCTCTGCACAGAGTGACAATAACCATTATTTATTCAGCTAAAATTCGCAGACTTGAAATAAACATCCATCCTCGCTTGACCAATCGCACAGAAGCGAAAAAAAATCATACGTAGAAGTTACTGACGCGATTCTACTATTCTTCGTTAACATCATAATACGATGGAATATTGACTAATTTAGACCGAAATTATCATTTACATGTATAGTGTGGTTGAGGTAAAATATTGGTTGATCCGTGTTTGGCGATTTGCTACCCTGACCTTTCGATGATCCAAGAAGGTCAAAAAGGGCAAATACGAGTACCACTTGGTCGTTTTTGTTTATTACAATAAGCAGGATTGATTATCAGTTTAGGTTCATAAACCTGATTCATAAAACAAAGTTTTGAATTGTTGAAATTTATTTTTCATATAAATATTACATTTTAATGTTTATCATGTTCACTGTTATTAATTTTACTAAATAGAACTGTGAGAACATAGTTCTAAAATTCAAATTGTCTGTGTTTTACGTTTTGCTAAATCTGGGTTCCTTAAAAACGATTGGAAATAACAACTCATCAAAGTGAATATTTTAAAAATTTGTCTTTAGATAATGTAATTGAATGTAATTTTAAATCTCTTTATCGATAAGCTTGCGTAGTACTAAACACTATTTTAATCAATTTCTCATTCTTAAACTTCCTGTGTATTAAAGAAAGTTCAAGTTTGCAGCTAAAGAATTCAGATTTTCCTAAAGCTACTTATATATGTAGCCTATGTAAGCATGGGTTTCACGCATTCTGTCGACTGATCGTCCTAAAGACATCAAATGGATGGTAAAATATGTAATAATGTTGGAGATTTCTATCCTATATATATATATATATATATATATATATATATATATATATATATATATATATATATAAAAGCGTATTTAAACCATGGTAGAGACTACTAAATATAGCGTATTTAGCAGTGAATCTTCTAAGAAAATGCACTGAATGTTATATGAACCAGGCATGTAAAGAGAGCTAACACTAAATTCATGAACCTGGGCTGAACTTCAGCGATATTGATACTTACAACAAATCTGAACTCCTGCTTTTCCAGAAATGGTATTAAAGTGCGATTTGAACCGTCTATAGCTACTTATGCTTCGTTTTATGCTTGAATTTATTAAACTTCATGCCACATGTATTTTTTATTAGGAAGGGATGGTACATTTAACACGAATGTGGATATTCGCCGATCTATTTTAAGAATATTCAACATCACACTAAAACCTGTCATTTTTATCCAACTTGGATATTTATTACATCAAGTGAATGAAAACTAGTCGGATATTCAGTTAAACTTGTATTTCGAGAAAGTGGTTTGTTGCGGCCTGATTTGTGAATGCATTTGCGTATGTTTCTGAGTTCAACTCTGCGTGTGTACTGATTATTCTTATTATATTACGGTGTGGTGTTTAAGATCTGGCTATATTTTTTTACTGATGGATTGAGATTTGACCAATTGTTCTCTTTATCGGCCATTATGTGTGCTTTTTTCCCCGTATGTAGTCCTTTTTGTTTCGCTTTGTTCTTGATTTTTAATTTTCCCCATGGTGCCCAGATTGCGGTGTTGATCGCTCATATTGTGACACAATTTTTTTCAATCCGATCGAACGTTTGTCTACACTGATCGGATCAGTGTTTCGGCTTGCCTGGATGCCAGCAAATTATTTTGTGCTGCGTGATTCAGGGTCAATCGAGTAAAATACCATTTTGGCGTCACTTTTATGCTTAGGCCGGGTGAATGTTGTTTTCAATGAAGGAATTCGCATAGAAATAATCTGTTTTCCAACGTTTTGTGTGCAAAACAGAGAAAATCGTCAAGTTGACTGGGTGGGCCGTTAAAAATATATTCTCGGTAATAGCCGATTTTCCTGAAAGTGCGGTGGACATTGTTTACTCTCCTGTTCAATTGATGAAATTTTATAGTCTGAAGGATTTCAAGATAGTTGACATTTGATTCTTGGCCTCCAACCACATGATTCTCTCTGTGTGCTGAAAGTGATGTTAACTTTTGCACCAGAGAAATTCTCGTCTGTGATTCTAATTAACCACGGTGAAATTATTGAGGTCGATAAGTCACCTCTAAATAGTATATTTAGGAAAACATTTTCACGATGTCTTCTGGAATAAGAATCGGGCGTGGTCTGATTTTGACATCAATGAACAGTTTCAGGTAGTTGTTCATTAGCCAAAGTTTCCTCAGGTAGCCTAGCTATTCTTCGATCTTCAATTCATACCAGATTTTCCTGATTCGGTGTTAATTTTGATGCGTTTGTGAGATGTTCGCACACTTGTTTTCTAATGAATTTATTTCCCAGTGAAACTAGATTTTCAATGTAATGCCAGCGTCAAATCTCCAATTTCGTCTCGAGTGATTTGGATGTCTATGATGAGAGAGAGTGAATTTGATATCTAGATCGGCATTATTGGAATTTTTGAGGATTTCGTTTGTATCCGCTCTGTTTGGGACGAACAATGGTAGATAATCTACATACCTTTTTTAATATACGCAATTGCAAATTATGTCTTAAAGAAGCGTTTTCTCAAATGGTGCATATATATATATATATATATATATATATATATTCTTTTGTGATGGCTGATATACATGTATACAAATATTAGTTATGATGTACGGAGATACAAATTAATTCATATGGGACCACGATGATAAGCTAAAATCAGCATGAACCGAAGATATGATCTGATTTTCGCATGTCTTCTGCGCTAATTGGCGACACATCATAAGAACCAGCAACACGCACAAAACCGACTGCAAATATGTGCAAGTAATGCATCCTATCCAATTGCTTGACATTATCTGGCTAAGTATGGACGAGATTAAACAATAATCCTAATTCCTAATATCAAGTCGACAATAGGTGAGAAATATGCGCTTTATTGCTGAATATAATGCGCCTTAATAAGTTTACTCTAAAATGATATTATACTAATAATTTATTTTGTATGGTTGAAGGACGCGTTTCTGCGCAAAGCGTATTATACATGGCAGATTGTTGATATTAAAAGAAATTAATGCATAAATGATGCAAAAAAAGGACTACCGTCAGTCGCTCGTACTGACGCGATTTGATCTTCCATGATCATGTTCACTACGGAAAACTGTCTAGCAAGGATCAAACCGCAATACATATATAAAAAGTATCATGATAATGGAAGGTTGAAACGCGACAGTGCATGCAACTGACAATAGTTTTTTATGTTGTGCGACTGATTAAATAGAGTAGGATTGGTGTTTATATCAAGCTAACAAACTTGATTTAAATAATTGTTATCACCACCCGTGCAATCAATGATTGTTTAAATGCACTGTGAATGGAAAAGTGTGATATTGGTGAACAGTTATTAATTGTACATCCATCATACGAAAAGCTTTAGTTTTTGTTTACTTTCCGCTGACTAATCCTGCAGTTTTATATCAGTTCAGGCTATTTTGAAAAAGGATATCATCGTTTTTGTTATTAATTTTTCGCTTTTGTGTAGAGCAAAATAATGATATGGCCTTTTCTATATTGGGCAATTCTTAGTTTATCCTGACAAATGTATATACTTAATGGGTCAGGTGTTTATATCAGGTTCGCAACCTTAATTATAATAAACAGACATTAGTTAACATTTCTTCCATATAGAACCTTTGGAAGAGCGAGGTTATAAGAGTTTGCATATACATTTTAGTGGTTAGCATTGTAGTAATCGTCCGTTTTTAAACCATAAACTGAGAAAAATTTAAATTGTAATAGCAGCCAACTTTGCTAGCTTTTCTTAAAAATTAATTGCATTTTAGTAAGTATTATAGTTATGTGTTATGCAAATAACCAACTTGTCTTTATGACAAGGAAACGGCTAAGTAAAACAAATTGTACCTAATGAAGTTAAAATCTAGAAAAGGAATGTAAACATGCAAAATGAAGGTAGATAAAGTCTGCACATAATGGGGGACAATTAATAAAATATGGCTTTTCGCGGCATTTATGTGTGTATACTTGTTCTATGATGTGGAAGACAGTGCTCCTAACTAATAACTTATGATTGATGAAAATGTTAACGAGACACATTTGACCTTAAATGAAACTCGTTGAAAAAAAACATTCACAAGCATAAAGTGCAAACAGAGTAGTCTTGTATGCGTTGGGTGTTGAGAATGAAACCAGCTTCATTTCCAGTTATACGACCATCTATCGTAAATTAATACATTCTGGGACTGTGGAAGATGTAGGATTGGTGCATATATAAAGTCAAAAAAACCTTATTTAAGTAAATAATTCTTATAGCTTCCAACCCAATCAATGCCCAGTTAAATTACGTATAATAATTAGGAAAATATTACAAATGTGGAATATTATTATAATCAAGGTTGCGGTCTTGATATAAGTACCTGACCCATTAAATACTTACATATGTCAGTATAAACTAAGATTTGTATAGTGTAGAAAAGGAATTTCATCCATTGTACCGTTTTCGTCCTTATTGGAATCTCATCATGTGCTGGCCAGAAATTGCCGCGGACGGTGCAAGAACTTGGGTACATATGCTCCGGAATCTGGTGCTCTCGCCACTAAGCCACTCTGCCTCACACTACACAAAATTTTCAGTTATAAACTAACTAATGCAATTTGGTCAGTCTTTTTTCTTTTAGGTAGAGCAAATATGGCATTTATTTAGACCCAAACTTCCAACTAACCATCCCCAATCTGTCATTACGAAACAGACACCACACTACTTGGGGAAGTGGTGTTGAAATGAATATTTATAAAATTAAACGAACATTGGCTGCGCGGGCGTTGACAACAATTATTGTGAACAAGGTTGCGATCTTGATATAAGCATCTGACCCATTAATTACTTGCATATGTCAGTATAAACTAAGAATTTTATAGTATAGAAAAGGCAATTCATCCAATAGACTGGTTTCGTTCTTATTGGGAACTCATCACGTACTGGCCAGAATTTGCCGCGGCCAAGTGCTCGAACCTTAGCACGTCTGCTTCGAAATCTGTGTTCCCAATAAGAACGAAACCGGTCTATTGAATGAAATACCTTTTCTAAACCTTACAATTAGTAGTTTATATAGACGTATGTAAGTAATAAATAGGTCAGGTGCTTATATTAATATCGAAACCTGGACTATAGTAATTGTTATCACCGTCCACGCAATCATTGTTCACTTGATTAAATATGGAATATGCTTGACTCGATATTTGTTGTGAATTCAACAGGCATGTAAATATTTTTTTAAATGGTGGATATTTAGAGGCGAGAGCCATATTTATGATTTTAAAAACGTTAATTAAGTATGGGGCTTTGAATACTGTAACGGTAGTTGTATTATGATGATGGACTGGCTATAAAAGGGAATGGTGTTAACTCCTAGTCCATAAAATTAACTTGAATAAAAGTTTTAGTCATTGTAATGTTAAACCTTGTCTTGCCTAAGAGTTTGATTAATTTGTGGCTTAATTGAATGGATACAAAAATAAAATTTTTGGTCTCCAATACAGCGACCTTTGCAAGAGACTTTGCCAAAATTATTGAACGGCCCAGTGATTGCCAGAAGTTGACACATCCTCGTTAATCACTAGAGAAGCTCTTTTATTCTATTTTCGCACTAATAACTAGATGATGAACACATAGTCTGTGAGTAATCTACGAGAGCTGCTCTAGAGTTTATTTTCAAAAACTAGTTGGAAAACTGCGAAAAATAGGATATAATAGTTGTTCATTTTTTGTAGAAATATGGCAATCAAAGCGAATGGCAACTTTAAGGCATTTGAATGAACATCTAAATTTAAAGACAAAGACACATTTTAAAGATGTATTTACAGGTATAAAAATAAGAGGCACAATACATATTCGAAGAAAGCCTTGGGTTAATAAACAAATGAAATATTATGGATAATGTTTACGCAGCACTGAAAATTGTCTATTTATTGCAAAAAGCTAAGTAGGGAATCATTTATCTACTCCAAACATTGTTAAAATTGAAGAACGTTGTGTTAGGACGTCCCATTTTGCGCATGACAAAATATGTTTGGTTAGATAATTGTGTTGGTGCTCACGGTGAAGCTACGACTGCTCGTTTGCCTGCACGCTTAGGAATGTTGCCTTTTTTCTATTTTGACCACAAATTTAAATTTTTAAACGAACACGAGTGGGCATTTCGTGTGTTGCCGAGTTGCACTTTATGTAATGCTTAAAATAGGGCACATTTGTCTATGTATTAATATTATGCGGTAGCAACTAAAGCAAGGATACAATACACGGAAACCTTGACAGACGATTGTCCATTGCATGTCACTTGGTTTTAAGAACAGTCTAATAAAGTTTAGGACTACGATGGAAAGTGGTCTTAATAATTCCTTCCAAGGTGTCTAGTGATTGGCGGCATGAAATGTCAGCTTCTGAGCTCCCCATTGCATATTGCTAACACTCGTTTCCTTTTTTCAGCTGTAAATGTTTAATTATCATTTAATTTAAACAAGTTAATGAAACGCTTTGCCATGAAATAAAGAGAATGTTGCATGGTGTAAATATGCTTGCGCCTCAATTTAACGCACAAATCTGTGATCATAAAAAAAATCAATCATGAGCACGTCAGTACCTACTCAACAGCACTATTTAGAACGAAGTCTATATACAAGATATATGCTGAGTACCAGCGTATTCGACAGTTTAATTAAAAAATACTGGTTTGGAAATTAAAATAAATAAATATATCTTGAAAGGAATTAACCAGCTTACAGAATAATCTCATGAATTGATCTATTTGCTAATTTGTTATTAAACTATCCAATATACCTTTGGTAAACATTTTAAACGTTCTCGAATACACAAAATATATCTCGCGAAATGGTTTCATTTTCCAACTTAAATGTTATTCATCCCACCGCTTCTAGTATTTTGGCAATAGATGCCGGGCATTTTTTTTAAATACAACGTTATTTTTGGTATAAAATGTTTTCAAATAACACAACCATTTTCTTCTGCGCTAGATCTCTTTTCGCCGTCAGTAGCGTTTAATAATAGTGGAATTTTTGTGGCTTAATCAGAAACAGCCACTGTAAGCATGAGTGTAACGCAATTTAAAAGATTTATATGATTTTATTTTGTAATGGGAATATAAGTAATAGTCGCAGAAAAACGTTGTTCCTTCATTTGAGAATGTATTCACACTTAAAGTAATACTCGCGTTTTTGCGTAATCGAGATTAATTTTACCCTCTAAATATATCCATAAATAAATTTATTTCAGTCTATTAAATGACGAAGTTATCTATTTCATGATTGATCAATTATTCATTATTTAGAATAACGATGTATATTTTGGATATATATATATATATATATATATATATATATATATATATATATATATATATATATATAATGATTAATGTCCGAATAAACTTAATAATGATTAAGGTAGCAAAGGCAATTCATCAAGTAGATCAATTTCGTCCTTATTAGAAACTCATTAAAGTATTGCCAGAATTGGCATTTTCGCGGCTTAAAACAGTTCATTTGAATTGAAGTGGTGTCACTTATAGCATGAATTTCCTTTTAGTCACCTTCAATCTGTTAGTATAAAACAGGAACCATGCTACCTATTTAAGTGGTATTGAATTGAAAATTTGTCTATTTAAGCAACCTTGACTACTCGGGTAATGATTACAATTAATTGAATAAATCGGGCTGCGATTTTTCAATTTACTGCGCTTTACAAATTGCGAACTCATTCATTCTATCACAAACTTTGTGTATCTTAAGACAAAATTTTCAAACATTCGTGGGTGGTCACAGGTATAATTTGCAATTAGTGCTCGTCGACTTGATAAAGAAGAATGCAAACACCTCGAAAGTATTGTGACAGACACTGTAATAACTGCCACTGCCTATCGCCCGTCTAGGGGTAGTTACCTATTTAGGGTGGAATATTTTATATTGTTACCAAATTGTCCAGATATTTAATCATCCTTCAATCTGTCAATATAAAACAGACATCATGCTACCTATTGAAGTGGTACTGAATTGAAGATTTGTGTGTTTAAACAATCCTTGATTGCCCGGGTTGTGATTACAATTAAATGAATAAATCAAGCTGCAATCTTTCAATTTATTGCGCTTTACAAATTGCATACTCATTTCTTCTATCACAAACTCTGTGTATCTTAAGGCAAAATTTTCAAACATTCGTGGGTGGTCTCATGTATAATTTGCAATTAGTGCTCGTCGACTTGATAAAAAAGAACGATTATTCCACGAAAGTATTGTGACAGACACTGTAATAACTGCCACTGTCTATCGCCCGTCTAGGGGTAGTTAATCGTTTAAGGATGGAATTTTTTATAATTTTACAAAGATTTCTAGAGATTTTCTCGTCATTTACCATGAAAACGGGTTTGCAACCACTTCAATTTTATTACACAAAGTGAATATAGTTGTTTTTGCTCGTTTATGAAAATTTAGGCCTCAGTTGCATGCAAATTTTTTATGGGGATAAAGATTTTTACTACTGTCGAAATGAACAGGAATAAAGTCGGCATTATGCCATCCGCCATTTTATAAACGGAAATATAGCGAAAAATTACTTTAGTTATGTATCTTAGTCATCGTTTTATTTCACAAATACCATCCGTTTTACTTTTCTATTTTGATAACCATACAGACAAAAAAGTACATACAGTAAAAAACGTCAAAAAATGATGTTTTAGGAAAATTAAAGCACTGCTTTGAATAACAAAATTTACCATATTTTTAGATAATTGTAGAACGAAAAGTCATTTTGTCCAAACTATCAACCTCGACAACTGGGGTAAATGCAGATCTGAATATGAGGAAAGGGGTTTCAAAAATGCAAGAAAATGCATAGCGGAAAGGTTCATTAATCTTTAGCACGTCCCGATTTTGGTAATTTGATAAATAATTTGATTGTTAGATAAGTAGACACACGGACAGACAAATGCATACACAGAAATACAAATTGTTAGATAAATAAATGAAAAACGTTTGATAGAAATATATATATATATATATATATATATATATATATATATATATATATGAGCACACAATTATGCATATATATTTATTAAAATAAAGTCATGAAGATTAAAGAAAATTATATGTTCAACACGATAAATGTCTAGATAGATCAAAATATGGATGTCAGTCTAATGAACGATTTAATAGGTATTGATGGATAAAGACAGACCAGCAGTAGAATACACTAATGAACGAATATATATATATATATATATATATATATATATATATATATATATATATATATATATATATATATATATATAGTTAAACAAATAGATGATATAAACAATCCATAAATGAATTCATAAATAGAGAAATACAAATAGTTAACTATCTATGTATTGATTACAGGTTGGACAGAAGGAAAGGAAGCAATAAATTTACCTATGTAAATGGCTACAATTCTTCCTAGAAAGTCAAAAGGTTAGTAAAAAACTGACAAATAAGGTATGGTGGGGGTAAATGTTTATGCTATCACAATGGCTATATATAGTCTGAGTGACACAAGTGGGTGGTAGAAAGCCATGTTTTTTCCACAGCCAGTAGCACTAACCTTTAAAGTTTCACCAAAGCGCCATGAAATATGATTGGCAACGGAAACTTGAAACGATCATGCTTAGAGAAAATGAAGTTTACCTGTTGGCAGTCCAGTTACGTGCAACAATTTTCACTGTCAGGTGAATCCATTAGTGCCATCTACGATAAGTAGCTTAGCGTTTAAATTAGTCTTAGTCCACGTTTACAAGTATGATTTAACATTGAAGCCATGCATTGTAGATGCGACGAAGCGTCTTTACCTCGATGTAAATCACTAACCGCTAAATTTGTAATTACTGAAAGAAGTCTTAAAACGGGATTCTAAATGAGCGTAACTAACATTTATTGATGTACGCAAAGTGATGCCGGAAAATGTATTATCTATCTGCGGATCACCGTACATTAATCCAAAATATTTGGAATTGAAAGTTGAAACATCCCCTCCCTCCATTACAATGGAATAATAGACAGACAACTTATAAAAATCACAACGTGTGTTTTGTTGAAGCAATAACTCCCGTCTCTACCGTTGCCATATGATGCCTCGCTAGCAGCATCATTGGTAGCAAAACGTCCAAAAGGCGAAAAACCTGAAAACTACAGAAACGTGTACCGAGAAGCAAGAGACGTCTCTTGTCCTGGCCACCAACTAAAGCTATGGGGACGTCAGAAATACAACTACTTCCAATGCCAACAGAACCAAAAATTCAAATTGCACTGAGTCCGTTGTATAATGCCTTGGCACAAAAAGACATTTCACCGTGACGCAACAGCATAATAAGCAAAATATTTTTGGAAAGACATTTTCAACGTGGGTAAAAAACGCTTTGGTAGGCAGGCCTATAATCAGGTAGTTTTGCAACAACCTGTCAAGTAAAAAAAAGCATTTAAAGTAAACGCATCCGCACGTCAAAATTGGATATGGGTATTTACGCTGGCAGAATGATAAATGCAACACTGCTTATAAAATTGGAGATACAAAACAAATAATTGGACTACAAACAAATCTTATATTCTTTACATTTCCAGTTGCATAGTTTCTGTTTGGCATTGATTGATGGGTTCTTACTTGTCCTTTCACCATGAAGCTGCCCATCAGCTGCTTGTCTGAAAATGACGTTGAAACCAGCTTTTCCGTCATTTTCAGACAAGAAGCTGATGGACGGCTTCGGAGTGAAGAAACAAGTGAGAACTCATCAATCAAAGTGAAACATTAACTATGCACCTGGAAATGTAATGTATTCAAGATTCTACCGACCTACGAGTGCAATAAATTGTGCCGCACAAGAAAAAGGCGGCGAAAAAGCAATAATTAACAGTGCTGCGCAAGGTAAAACAACATTTGAGCATTTCCCACCATTAACATTCCATAGCCCCAGCAACATAATATTGCACTTGACTGGCCACGAATCACGAAACTAACAACATTAATCTACTATCCTGGCCAATCGTCCCATGCATTGGATCAGTGTCAATAAACAATCAACAAGACTGGCAACAAGCTCAATTAAATACAAGTATGTATTAGGTGTTGCGCATCTAGTAACAAAGCAATTATACAAACGGCATAACTATTTACAATGACAGTGACAAAAATTGCCCTCTACGATTAGCACTGCAAATCTGCATACAAATAATGAACAATACGGCACAAAATCTTAATTCTACTGCAAATAAATACAAGCAATACTGAAAATTACAATAATTCGCAGTCATTATTTAAATGATATCTGCGCTGGATGAGTGTTATTTTTGTTCTCGCTGAAAATGAATATTCTTAGTTCCAATAATTTAATTTATTTTATTCTTTAGATAATATTTTGGTCAACCCTTGCGGTCATCTTCCTCTTGAGTGGCTCTGCATATTTTAAGAAAAAACACCAATATTGCAACCACGTAATCAAATGAAAATGTTTAATAAAAATGCCTTAAAGTTTGTACATTCTTTTTAATAATCAAATTCACGCGCTTGATATAAACAAAATCGTTATATATATATATATATATATATATATATATATATATATATATATATACTTGTCAGTGTAAACTGAGCGTTGGATAATGTAGCAAGTACAATTCATCCAGTGGACAAATTTCGTCTTTATAGGAATGTCTGCAGTAATATCGAGAAATTTTTCTGCTGATGAGACACGAGCCGGGGCATGTTTGCCATCGAGGCTGGGATTCTCTACTCTGAGCCATCCTGCCGCACACTACACACAATTTTCAGTTATATAATAACTATATTTTGGTTTAATTTTAATTCAGGTAGAGCCTAATGGGTATCTCTTCAGACCTAAATTTCAGACTAACCGTCCGAAATCAGTTTTTGTAAAACAGACAACACGATACCTGAGAAAGTGTTATGGAAATGAACGTGTATATAATTAAACGGCCATTGAATGCGCGGTTGGTGATAACAAGTAATTCAATCAAGTTTACAAGAGATTGATATAAACACCAATGCCGATATATGTATACATTTTTCAGTATCAATTTGCCTTTGTTATATTATATAACGTTCAGTTTATTCTGATAAATGTACATATTTCGGGATTGATGTTTATATCAAGCTCGCAAATTTGATGTAAACTGTATAAAATGTTTTGCCACGCATTTTGTAAATAACCTGCCATTATCCTCAATAAGCAAACTCTCGATTTTTCATTAGTTACGTTTCTTAAAAACGTATTATGTAGTATTCAAAATCAATGGACATTATAAAAGATATGTATAATACTGAAAACCAGTGACAAATCTCGCACAAGCTGAAGTGTTACGTGCATTGTACTTGACAGGAATGTCGGTTGAAAATTTTCTATTCAGCCACAATTATAACACGTTTTCAGCTTTCACTTAATTAGTACCAGTTATAAAATTAAACAATTACTAGTTGCACGCATGATGAGACACCTACTTAGATGAAAAATGAATTCATTAACTTCTAAAATGAAATGCAAGTTTAAGGTTAGATGATCTAGTTAGACGTTATTGAAATGAAAGAGCTGAATGTTATCAAAAAAAATAAATAAACGGGTTCAAACCATTAACGAATTTTTATTAAATATGAGGTAACGGAATTGGTCCAATGTAAAGAATTACTACAAAAATGACGTTTTAAAGGTTCACATGAGAATTTATAATGAACGTATATTCATAAAGGCGAAATAGGAGATCAAAACGTAAGACAAAACCTGATAATAGGCTAAATAATAGCAATTGAAGTTTTTCTATGGCTTACTTTAAAAGCCCAATGAAAAATAGAAAGTGAAAAGGCAAATATAATTGTAATGAAATATAAGACAAATTGTATTGTTCTTTATTCTTCGGCTTCATAACATTAGTCGTTTACTCATCTTACTTACTACCTCCGATTTCACAAATCATTTTGCCTTTTTCTTTATAGTATGCTTCTATGAATATATAGCGTGGCGATTTGCACATGCTGTTAAATTTATAGTGATGGCCATAATCTAAAAAAAATGATTTTATACTCAACTTGGTTATTCCACTAACATCTTTTAGTTGTCCAAATCTATCTAATGGCTGATTTCGTGAAAGCACCTGGCTAAGCCCGAATTCTGATTTTGCTCACATTTCAAGCTGTTATACGTTCCATTCTTATCATCTTTATTTGGAATATGGTCTATCCTACGTGCAAACGATTGCAGTCGCTGTATCGGATCTTGTGCGAATTTGATTTTTTGAGCGATTATATTTTGTTTTTGATTTAGCAACAAAAGGTGAGTGTTAGTTTTTATGCAGTTATCCTGTTATATATTGCAGTTGGTATCTTGAGTAGCTGCTCAATTTTAAATCTGGTCTAACAATGGACATTTGTTTGGGATTTTTGTTCTATCTTTTCTAGTTTTACATCAAATTTCTTTATAAATTCGTCATAGTTGTTTTTTTTAAAATTTGTAGATGTATATTTGCATTGAATAGATTCTTAAGACTGCTCAATTATCTCTGTCTATACTAAACATCGGCTTCCAAAGACTTCTCAAGGATATAAATTTCAAAATGCCTAACCAAGCCTTATAATGGACAACCGTTCGGGATATTTTTCTAACTTGTCTATTTGTAAATCAAATTTCTTTATGAATCCGTCAAAGCAGTTTATAAAAAATATTTTGGTAGATGTATATTTGCACTGAATATATTCTTAAGACTGCTCAATTTTGTCCGTCTATACTGAAAATCGGCTTCCAAAGACTTCTTAAAGACATAAATTTAAATATGCTAAGTTTTATATATTAAAGATAATTGCAATTGTAATGAAAGATGACATCAGAGTAAGTAAAAATCATAAAGAAGTATTTTTATATCTGACCATTATGTCTCATTCTGACATCGGTGAACGATTATTCGATTATCGTTCTCCTTCCAAGGTGAAATGCAGTTAATCTATAGGTTTTGATAAATTTGAAATTCGATTTTTCCCTGAATCCAATCCGCAGAAAAATCATCAAGGGCCGTAGAAACTTTGGTTTAAAATTAATTCTTGCTAAAAGCATTTCCTCAATATAATATATAAATATATGTGATAACCATTGCGACAATTTTTTCTCCATTAGGACACCTCCGATATGTTTATAGGTCTTGTTCTTAAAGGCAAAGTATGTTGATGGAATGCATATGTTTAACATTTCTGTAATATTTAGTTGCAATATTTTCAATTATTCATTTATAAAAGGTTAAAAGCACAGTAATATTAGTGGCAACAGTGTGTATGTTTACCTTGATAAAATAACTGAGATGTATCTAAAAAATGATTAGTTGATATTGGTATAATATTTAAACATACATGTATGCTTTGCTTAGTGGAAGCAGGTTACCTTTTTATAGCCAATTTCAAATATCCTTGAGTTTCTTGATTGAGTTAGTTGCCTATGAACGGAATAATGATGTCTGTGTATACCTCGTGATTGAATTTGTTATCTTTTAGCTCGTTTCATGATATCGGTTGAGTCAGTTCTTGCTGAAATGAACAAAAGTAGCTAATCTTTAATGCTTTTGACACGTGCGCACAGGTCAATTATGATTTTCGGGATCGTTTGTTCAAGGTGGTGCGTGTATGCAGCTGTCAGAAGGGGTGCAATGCAGAATTCCATGGAGAAAACATTGAACTGCCGGAAATATTTAATTAAATGTTAACTGCACGTATTTTGTACATACAAATATGAAGTCGTTGGATCCACCAGTTTCTTCAGAATAATCGTTAAACTCATTCATAATCAGTATATTTGTAAATACAATTTCGTTGATTTGTACACTAAGAATGAACATTTTGCACTTTGTATTTCTCAGTTATGTATGTACCGAGACCAATTTCTCTAAAGAAACAAATTTGCTGAATATGGTCAAAAATTATCCATCAGTAAATCATCGAAATGAAGATGAGGGCTGAGGTGAGTTTCTGAAGAAACGCTGTTGGAGAGGAAGTTGGAAATACCAACTTCACCTTTAAAGACTATTTTAAATTTGATGAAGATTCTTCTGATTAGGTCATTCTTCAGTGAAGGGAATGATTGAAATAAGAGCCTAACCCGTTGATGAACAGTTCATATGTGTACTGAATCAATAATTAGGCATACAAATTGTAATTTTCGCTGCCATTTTAAGCACCTGAGCAGTATTAATCAAAACCGAAAGAGGACCGTAGATGCCAAGGCAAAACCTGATGACTACCAAGGCTACATTTTTCATTGTACATATATTTAGCAGCAGTTCATCAGGTGATTTAAATTTATGCCAATTTTTGGCAGGGCAGTCATATTGTAAATCGTAGACATGACATGAATTTAACTGAATTTTCATAGCAGTTAAATTTCAAAACAAATAATTCAGTGTATCCCGGTTTAAAATAAAATTGATCTACATGCACTGATTTTTGTTGATTTTGGCCGAAACATCAGTATTAATATCCTCTGGTCATTTTTGTTATTGTCTTATTATTGATAACAGATTTTTCATAAATCTAAAAAAATTATTGATGAATGTCAATAACCATATCGCTTATCTGAATTCTAAATATTTTGGAAGTGTATTACTGGACACTTTCTCTTTACAAAAAAATAATTTAGGAGAGCTAGCTTATTCTACCGATGTTGGACACAGTTTAACTTATTAATGCATGCCAAAGTCCTCGTGGAATCTAAAAAAAATCAGCAATTTGATAATGTATGAGGAAAGATATAACTAAATATATACAAAGCATAATTAATAATTAATAGGAGTCAAATGAAGAATAAGCATGAAATATAACAACGACAAAAAACTGTTGCTCATATCTCATACAGAATATCTGAATAATTTTTTTATTAAGAATATCCTATTGTGCGGCAAATTATGATATTTTATTCATCTTGAGTGATGGTAATTTATTTTTAATCCGGTTTTTATACATTTGATAAATTATTGTAACTTTATGGTAAAAATCAAGTTTGGTTAATCTTAAACTGCTATTAAAACAGCAATTTGGAGCTTTTTTAAAGAAAAATTTTTATTCTATGTCTAGAATCTACATCCGTCTCTTAACCATACAAATTTACGGTTGATATAAAGTGGGCCATATTTTACCCCTCCATGAACCAAAGTAGCTAGAAATGTACGTTTGATAGACGGTAGCTTCACAATTTTGTGCGCCAGGTCAAATACGCTGGGTTCACTGTTTAAGTCAAGCTCACTCTTTTGATTTAAACAACTATTATCACCACTTGCAAAATCGATATTTATAAATTATATACGGATTGATAAGGTATTCATGGTAAAGTGATTTTCTTTTATCTATTAACATGTGAATAACTATATAAAAATAAAATATTAAGCGTTATGCTTGTATTATTTGAAAAAAAATTTTAAAATAGCATTATTATCAGTTTAATAATTAGCTTTATTTTTTCATAAATTAAACCTATATGAATTATTATCCTTTAAAAGCAGGCCAACTATGAGAAAGAACCTCTTCAAAAATAAACCACCAGTAAATTCATCCATCACCGATAGGAGCGATATAAGTGATGTTTCTTTTTATTTGGCTTTCCATATATATGCAATGC
>JAQBSW010003321.1:0-85350 GCA_029291075.1 Eudiplozoon nipponicum
AGGCCCTCTTAAGGGCCCCCATATCAGTAACTAATCTCTATTCAGAGCACCTTAACCGAGTTTGTAACGTCGTACGGCATTTACTTGAAGCCGGGGCGTTTACAAAATTGGCGACCGCGCCAGGATATTGATTATTGTTCTGATTTTTTTGGTATAAATAAAATTGACTTCCTTTTTCATCTATTTGGGATAAATAGATTGACATTTGTGTTTTCTTTACCCTGATCGTGGTTTTCTGGGAAATCTGTTGGGTATATATTCGTGGATTTGTGGGGATAATAATAATACATCGGCATCAAAGGCCAACGGGGCCTTTGTTCATCTTTTCTACGTACAAAACGGCACCGTACGTACTCAACAACTCAACTTCGGATTTTTGGAAACAGTGACTTTTTTGTTCTGCTCTTATTCAACTGTGGAAGCTGTTTGTGGGTAAGCGTTTCGTTAAAGTATATTTATATATTTTCATATTGCTTTTAATTTATGCTTTTAAGATCCCGTAAGATTGTTAAAATGTCAGGTCCAATTTTAGATATTGATGTTCCTGTTTGGGATGGAGATAGTGAGCTATTTTTTATGCGCGTAGACTCCGCTTTCTCCCCGTTTCCTGATTATGACAGTCATCAAAAACTGTCGAAGGTTTTGCTAAACTACCTTCTGAATTGCAGCGACGGATTTATCCTAAGCTTGAGGCCATTAGGAAGCTACCTAATCCCATTTTGGGCCTACAAAACGAGGTAGAATCCTTGCTTGGACCCACGGAAACTGAGCAGATAATAAACAAATATGCGCAGTTAGATATGCCAAATCTTGGCCCCATAGAAATACTGAGGGAATTACGGAAACGTTGGTATAAAACCAACATTTCTGACCATGAGGCTAAGGTTGTTTTTATTAACAATCTTCCCCAAACATTAAAACTCTTTGCCAGACAGCTCCCCAACACTCTCTCTATAGATGACTTATCTGAGAGATGTGAGTTAGAATATAGGGTTTTGGAACCCAAAGTGAATCCATCATCCTTTTCTTCACCCCGCAAGATGATAGAATCTCCTCTTTAGAGAGAACAGTGGCGAACATGGCCAAAGTTCTAGAAGGATTGGCCATTACCAAATCCGAGATAAATCAAGTGAATGCTCGACCAAAATTCGTTTCCAAGTCAAATTATAATGGTAGGCGGCGATCGAGATCTCCGCAATCCTTTAATAAATATGCTCCAAAGAACTGGTGTTATAACCACCAGAAGTTTTTTATGCTTGCCAAGTTTGTCTTTGTCGTTCCGAAGAATTTCCGAATGAGTGTCAATTTCCACAGCTGACGGAGAGGACAACAGACCGCAGGCACAAGGGTGCATCAGCATCGGGAAACGTCTGGCGCAGGAAGTAGAAGACCGTACTTTCTGCACATCAACGGCATCAACGGCGCTACAGGGAAGAAGCCAACTACAATCCGACATCCCTGTCGACTCTTTTCGTCCACGCCGAATTTTTCACATAGAGAACCAAACAGACAATGCCGGTCGCAATCACCAGCCTACTTGTTTGCATGACCCGGCCAAACAGCCAAACGAACTTCTGCACCTTCTTGATTTCAAAACTGGCGAAGAGTACATCGTAGACACAGGTGCGGCAGTCTCAGTTCTCAAAGGTGATTCAATGGCCGAGATGTCGCTAGGCGTTCTTCTCGCAACAGCTACAGGCGAGCCCATACCAACTTATGGCTGCCAATACCGCACACTCAACATAGGTCTACGACGTGAATTTTCCCACAACTTCATCATTGCCAAGGTCTCACATAATATAATAGGCCTTGATTTCCTTCTAAAATTTCGGCTCATTGTTGATCTTGCCAATCAAAAGATCATCGACCCCTCCACCGGACTTGAACAAAGCTTTTGGACACTTGCCTCCGAGCGTTTGGAGTTACAGGTCATTCAGCCAACCCCAGTGCATCATTCAGCAGAGATATCAGCAGCTCTTCGAAAATACAAATCGCTTTTCGATCTTAACAAGTCAGAGCTACGAGTCTCCAACACGATGCATCATATCGTCACAGAAGGACAACCTATTGCACTCAAGAAGCGACCACTGGCTCCTGCTAAGCTGAAAGCTGCCCAAGAAGAATTCTCAAGGCTTTTGGAAGAGGGAATCATCAGACCATCGAAAAGTTCATGGGCGTCACCACTGCACTTAGTCTCTAAATCAAACGGATCGTACAGAGCCTGTGGAGACTACCGTAAGCTAAATTCAGTGACAAAATCTGATGCATATCCTATTCCAAATATCAACACTTTACTTGAAAAACTCAACGGCAGCAATTTCTTCTCAGTGATTGACCTCAGACAAGCGTACCATCACATCCCGGTAGCACCAGAGGATATCGAGAAAACTGCAGTCATCACTCCATTTGGCCTTTTTGAATATCTTTACATGCCTTTTGGACTTAAGTGTGCTACTCAGACATTTCAAAGATTCATAGACAACATACTTCGCGACGACTCTGCTTATTGTATGTCATATCTCGATGACATTATGGTATTCAGTCCAGATCTAGAATCTCATGCGAAACATCTACGAAATGTCCTCTCACGCTTATCCAACCACGGACTCAAGATCAACTGTGACAAGACGCAGATTGCAACTTCATCCGTCGACTTCTTAGGGCATCGTATCACGGACCAAGGTATTCAACCGTTGCCGTCAAAGACGAATTCAATCAAGAATATCAAGTCACCAAGGACTTTGAGCGATTTGCAGAAAATCCTGGGAGTACTAAACTATTATCGCAAGTTCCTTCCGGGCCTTTCAAAACAACTTTATCCTTTGTGCAGGCACCTGCGGAACCGAAAAGGACTTAGCAAGAATTCCATCATTGCTTGGTCATCCGAAGACGAGGAATTACTTCGACTTGCCATCAACTCGTTAGCAAATGCCACAATGCTAACGCATCCAGATTTCGAAAAGCCATTTCTACTCACGACAGATGCTTCTGAATTCGCTATTGGAGCCACTTTGGAACAAGAGATCGACGGAGTTCGGAAGCCTATCAGTTTCTACTCGCGTACTCTCCAACCAGTAGAAACGAGGTACGACAATTTCGGCCGAGAACTTCTCGCCATCCACGACGCAGTGCGCCATTTTATCAGCATCACTGGCAGTAGCAGATTTGTTGTTTTCACAGATCATGCACCACTAGTTAGCGCACTTCGAAACGCAACTTCATCTATCGCCAAGTAACCTGCCAGAGTGGAAAGACAGCTTTCTCGTCTAAGCGAATGGCAATTTGACGTCTTTCACGTCAAGGGCAAACAAAACTTCATTGCAGATGCCCCGTCTAGGCCAGACGTCTCTCTACAACCACCTTCACCGTCACCATTCACTGTCAACCCCGTGGCACTCAGTGAACCTGCACTAACGCCAACTCTCCTGCGAACTGAACAACGCGGTGACATTCACTTTCAAAGATCAATAGCCTGTCACCCAACCAAGTTCATATGCCGTCTGTGGGAAGGCTTACCAATTGTTTACTTCACGGGTACGCAGCCCAACAAGCCAGTTCTGCCGACCAGCCTTCAGAGAATGGTTTTCGATTCAATTCACTCAATTTCTCACCCAGGAAGCCAAGCGACTGTCCGACTTCTTACAGATCGTTTCTGGGGTCACAGACTTAGGCAGAATGTTAAACGATGGGTCTCAGAGTGTGCTATTTGTCAGAAAAACAAGATCACACGACACACTCGTTCTAGGTTGCAACATTTTCGGTCTACTTCTCGCCTAGCTATCGTCCACATCGACATAGTTCATCTGACAAAGGTTCAAGGTTTCAGCTACTTTCTAACTATGATCGATAGATTTACACGGTGGCCTGTGGCATTACCTCTTGGCACCATTTCTGCAGACGAAGTAACTAACGGTTTTATCTCTGCATGGATATCCAATTACGGTGTTCCCAATGAGGTCATCACGGACAGAGGCACTTGCTTCTCATCTGATCGTTTCAAAACCACCTTGCGGTACATGGGATGCATCTTACGCCAGACGACTGCCTACCATCTCCAAGCTAATGGCATGGTAGAGAGAATGCATAGGGAACTCAAAGCAGCTTTAGCATCCTCGTCCATTAATGGCAACTGGGTCGATGCACTACCTTTAGTTCTGCTGGCCATGCGTTCTCGTACTCGAGAATCCATTAAAACGTCTGCGTCACAACTCTTGTATGGCATGGATCTACGCCTGCCCAGTCAGCTCCCACGTCTACTACCGGCACAAGATGACCCACAAAACGAAGCTACCCGCCTTCGACTTCATTTCGGTAACATGTCCAAACAGCAGCTGAGACACACGCCTCGTCCGGTCTTCGTTCACCCACAGCTCCACAGCTGCAAGAGAGTACTCGTTCGCAACAATAATGCTGTTGCACCACTACAAACCAAGTATCGCGGTCCTTACCCGATTTTACTCAGACAACCGAAATACTTCATCATTATGCAAGGCGCTACACCGACATCAGTAAGCATAGACAGGTTAAAACCGTTTATCGAACCACCTGATCCTGAGAGCGTTCAACCTTCTACACACGTCTCAGGCTCCGTCTGCCCACAATCTCAATAACCTGCTTTGTATAACGCGTAATTAATTTTTTTTAAAACATTAACATTAGCTATAAAATTTTTTTTAACCTTTCGTTATTTTTAGTATTTGTCTCACGTGGCATAACCAGCTGTTCTTAGCTAACAATTGTGTAGCATTTTTGAACAGTTCTTTGGTATTATGCCATCTCTGAGGCAATGTTCGTGTACATATTTTTATGCAGTTACCTTCGATTTTAATGTATATATTTTTACATTATAGTGTATTTCTCACACACGACATTACACTGCCTATTTTGGTATGACCAGCTACTTAGAGCTAACGCTTTCGTGTAGCAACACTAAGTAGTGATCAGCTTCATATCATGGTACAGGCCACTTTGCAATGCATATCTCAACTTTATCTATTTCACAAAGACCACTCTACAAATGGCATGACTACAACGTCGAGCACTCTAGCTCCTTTGGTCGTATACAAACACATTGACAACGATCCAACCTGCTTAGGTTTTTATCTTAAACCTGGCAAATTCAGAGGCGATTTACCTCGAAATCTTCACGCTGCGGCTCCAAAAACTTACACTGCTCTATTTTGCCTCACGTGCTATGACCGACCACTAGAGCTAACAATTTGTGTAGCAATTCCTAGTGGTTATCTGGCATCATATCATTGTTGAAGCAACCAACAAGCATATTTAAGCCCAGCACTTATGGTTCATCATATTTTTGCTTAACTTGGTTCGAACTCTGCCATGCATTTCTTATCTAGCCTCGCAGAGAGGAATTTTTTTTCAGTGAGGAAAGTGTTGTAACGACACAAATCAATCGCCGACATATTGCGTAAATTAAATTCAAATTTATTTACGTTGCACCAATGAGAAAAAAGCAAAATTGCCGTTTAACCACGTTAACCACGTTTAACCAATAGTATGCAAGTACACATATTGCATGCTATTTAAGCACGGTAATTTACCATGCAAGTCAGTTGGGGCATTTGCATTCTACCTGCTTCACGCGTGTGCGTTCTGTCGGCTGTCAATACCTACGCTGGTGATTTGATAGTTTCACCAACAACTAACTACATCCGTGACTCATTTTGTTGCGGGATACCGGAGAGACGAGCCAATTGAGTGCAGGACCTGCAGGACACCATCCACAACGCGATCACAGCTCAACCACGGGAGCGACAACTCAACCAGAGTCCACCCAAGGCTCTAGGACATCTTCAACTCTGAAGACTTCAAGCGAACGCATTACCCGGCCCTCTTAAGGGCCCCCATATCAGTAACTAATCTCTATTCAGAGCACCTTAACCGAGTTTGTAACGTCGTACGGCATTTACTTGAAGCCGGGGCGTTTACACTTGATTTAAATAAATATCGCCGCCCACGCAACCAATGACATTTAAACGTTATGCCCAACAATTTAGAACTGTGCCGTTGTGAAATTTAAGAAACCTCCTAGTGACTAGTCAGTAATCGCTGTTTAACTCAGCATTTTTTTGTTGTTTTGAGATAGGTCTATACATTTACCTACAATATTTACCAGATGAAACATGTTAAAACATGCGTAAACTTGCAAAGCAATTATGTTTTGAAGGATTGTTTAGCATTGCGATCTTCATTTGATGAAATTCCGCGATTTGCGTTCGCGGGTTGTTGCTTTGCACTATCAGTTTCACAAAGATCCGATTGATCACCACTTTCCAGAGTGCGTCTGTTTTGTCTTCGATCAGGCCGGGTGTGTATTCGTACTCTT
This sequence comes from Eudiplozoon nipponicum, assembly GCA_029291075.1. Taxonomy (NCBI): domain Eukaryota; kingdom Metazoa; phylum Platyhelminthes; class Monogenea; order Mazocraeidea; family Diplozoidae; genus Eudiplozoon; species Eudiplozoon nipponicum. Next base: position 6,347 of record JAQBSW010003321.1, read on the forward strand.
CTTCCGAAGGCCTCAACATCGATCATACTCAACTCGCAGAATATCATCAAGTATGCACGATTTTCAAGCCTTCAGAAGAAAGGGACGAATACGCACCCAACCTGATCGAAGACAAAACAGATGCACTTTGTGAAACTGATAGTGCAAAGCAACAACCCGCGAACGCCTTGAGTACTTGAAGGAATTTCTTTGGTGCGCACCTGGATTAATTGAAATTACCTGATCTGCGTTTTGATTAACGCAGCATTCATTGTTCCAGTAATTTTCTTTTTGCAAAATATTTCAATCTACATTACCGTAGATCTTAATCAGTTGCATTTCACGAGAAAAATGAAGCCTTGAGTACTTATCTGTATAAGATAGTAGCTTCATTAAAATATGCAAAAGATGATAGCATATTTTGTATCCGTTTGGCTACCTCAGATAAATTCTTCTGACTGATCACTCATTTGGAGATTTTCATTGTTTCTTAATTGGACAAGAACACATCTCAAATACAAAAGTAATAACTATACCATCATATATATGGCAATTAATTCATACCTTAATAAATAACTGTTTTAACTGCTATACATTGATTTATTAGTAAATCGATTAACGTCAATATCGAGGATGGTATCAACGCACAAAAATAATGTCTACCACTGAAAAACGCTTAGTTTAGTGCATTGAATTGTAGTTTGTCATTTATGAAACGCCTAGAAACTAGGCGATAAATTAAATTAAATGTCACGTAAGTGTTGCGCAATCTGAGCTTAAAATTTTTATTGCTTTACCATAAAATACTCCTGAAATAGTTAACATCATCTTTTTGATACTTCCAAGCTTTCACGTTATTTAGTCTTTGAAAGAGCACTTGACTAAGATAGAAGAAGATCAAAATGCTTGGATGAATTCACCACTCCGACGTATGCGATCCTTTGTAAATTACAGATGATTGTGAAACGTTTTTGTCTATATCACTTAGGCATGACTAACACCTCCGTCAGTTACTATTCCGACGACAATAAATTGTAAATAATTTTTAATCAGATGAAACAGATGGTGATGGTGACTAACTGACGTGGGGAAAAATGGTATATAAACGTCGATTTTTATTTAAGTTTTATTCTAGATTAGTACGACTGCACATATGCAATCTGTTTATATATTTCATTGAAAAATGCCATATTAAGACGAAAACGTTCATAAAATTTACAAGCATAGATCACACACATTAATAATTTAATAATAGCAAGAAATTGAGATCCACATTAGAATAACGAAAAATAAAGGCAGTAAAATTGGGAAAATTGAAACGGCAATATTTTCGCATCTGAAATAACAATGATGGTTATATTTCAAAACGAATAGCGAAATTATGCAATCAACATACCATGTCAAAATTTATGGTTTCGCAATACATACGATAAGTATTTAACATAAATCAAGTAATATATATTGCTTGAAGATCAATTAAAATAGACCGTACGAAAACAATTTAAATAGGCCAGTTAAATATCCGTGCTAAACAATTATGAGACGCAACTTTCCAAAACATAGCCTTCGGCTAATTCATACCAGATAAATTGCCTATGCTGTAGAAAATTAAATTAAAGTTATGAATTATGAAGCAAAATTTATGATGCGCATCTAATGGGCCTTTTAAGGCCAAAGAATAGAAAGGTAAAATGAAAATATTTTATACACATACATAAAATTTGGCAACAACAAAAAAAATCAAACAAACTCGAAAATTTTGATTTTTAAACAAAAAAACATCGCAAATATTTTGTTAAATATGTGATGGTAAACTATAAATCGTGGAATTGAAATATTAAGAATGCTGAGTTATGCTATTATTGGAAATGTATTTGAATCAAAAATATGGTAGGCTGGTCTATCAAAGTAATCTGCTGAGAGTCCAATTCGAATGTCGACGTCTAAGAGACAAATATATATAAAAGTCCAACGAAATGGATAAGATAATTTATCACTTCTATATACGTGCAGTATTCGTTTACAGTTTGAATCCCATTCGAGGCAAGCTCTGGACAGTACACGAAGAGATCCCAATAAGGATGAAACCGGTCTATTGGATGAATTGCCTTTGCTATTTGATGCAATGCTTTATTTAAACTGACGAAATAAATATAACAAATGTGCTGCCGTTAACATACACAACGGTGATGACAGTGGATTCAAATATTTCGGTACGCAATCCGAAAATCAGGTAAATTGTTTATTTCCTGTCGCGCAACATGTTTCTTTTAAATCTTAACATACACAAATGTTATATGGTTTGCTGAATAATGGTATATCGGAGGTGGCTAGATAAAACTTCTATTCTTATCAGTTTCCAAAACGATTCCACCTGAAAGAAACACCAACCCGTTCGTATTTGACTTCAAATTGTGCGCACTACCTAGTAAGGGTGGCAAATGTGTCTTGGTTGGTGTCCCGTATACAAAGAATACAGGACAGTTTTTGACGTGTTCTCAATAAGGAAATAATTGCCCTAAATAATAGATTTTTATCGCTAGCTTGGTCAAGGCTTATTTCTAGTACAAATACGTATATAATTGTAATATTGCCGTAGATTCTCCATGCTCTATCAATTTCCAAATCGGCAAAGTCTCTTCAAAAATGACGGATTAGGTGAAATTAATTGGAACTTTCTATCGAAAGAGATTCATGGCCAGTTATGGACAGTACTTGAGACGTTCACAAAAAACGAAACTGGTATACTAGATGAATTGGCCAACCTTCGGCAATGCTTATTTATATTATATATATATATATATATATATATATATATATATATATATATATATATATATATATATATATATATATATATATATATATATATGCGTGTGTGTGTGATAAGAACCTGAGGCTTCAAAAGTGATGATACTTATTTGATAGCTCAGTTTATAACCTGCACGTCCGTTGTTGTTATTCTTGATTCTAAATGGAAAAAAATGAGTATAATAGATATTGTATTAGCTAATCCAAAAAAGTATTCAATTCAAAATACTTCAAGAATTAATAAGTTTATAACAAAATAAATTACTAAACATTTTGCATAATGTACACAAAGATACAACATTATAGAATTAACTAAATGAGCATTAATTAACTTAATTATAACACTAAATATATAGTTCTGTAAATGTGGACGTAAAATGTCCCTAAAAAGAACCAATGTAAAATTTTATGGTAGACAGCCGATAACACGTTTTGTCGATTATGATCATTTCCTGCTACGATAGAAATTCCAATACGTAACTCAAGCCGATGCACATAACGCCGCCTTTAACTCGCGATGAACACGTTCCACAAGATCATTAAACTTAGGATTAAATGCTGTTGTTCTTCTCAAATAGACTCCTAGGAATGTTTAACTATCTTGCAAAATAGGCGTTTTGAAATTATCACCTTGATGAGTAACTTATACATCTGGTATATCAAAACTTGCCACCCAGCATTGCAAGAACTCTTAGATGATAGTCTCAACATTTTGAATAGTTAGTGGTAATATTTCGAGCCATCTTGTATGCCGATCAATTATAGTCATACATTACCGAAGTCACGCACTTCATGAAAAGTAATTTCGTCAGTTTGGATGAATATGAAACGAGCGTGAGGTAGCTGGAAACGGTCAAATTCTGAATGTTTATGACGAAATACTTGATACAGCTGGCATTGGCGACAATCTTTAACCAATTTGATAATATCGCGTCTGATAATCTGTCAAAGAATACGTACTTATAACAACATTCTAGTACCATTGTGGTATTCAACAAATATTGCACGCCGACAGTCTGGTTGGAAACAAATCTTGATGGCTAAATCTCTTTTAGTGTGGAGGCAAGTGTTGTGTAATGCTTGTTATTCTCTTTCCATTACCGAATATATATTTCCTGTGGATTTCAATTTTTTTGTATAAAATGCATTCGGGCACATTTCACACTCGATCTCGTGTTTTAGTATAGACACTACGGCTCATTCAAGTGCATTGGTCAACAACTTAAATGGTACATCTGGCTGAATAGCATGCAATGTAGTTTATTGCGCAAGCAGACATTTAATACTTTCAAGCATATGCTGTTCTCATGGAGATGACTCGCTATTCTTGGTTTTGTTGGCGCCATCATTTGAATGAACGACCGATAGTAATTACATATGCCAAGAAAGCGGCAAAATTATTGACAGTTCTTCGTGAAGGGAACATTTTGATAGCTTCAAATTTGTCTTCTAGGGGATTTATAATGCCCTACTAGTTTGGGCACCCTAGGATATTTCCTTGTTTAAATGAACATTGATTGCGCGGGCGGTGATAACAATTATTATAATCAAGGTTGCGATCTTGATATAAACAACTGACCCATTCATTACTTACACATGTCAGTATAAACTAAGAATATTATAGTGTATAAAAAGAAATTCATCCAGTAGTCCGGTTTCGACCTTATTGGGAACTCATCAGGTACTGGCCAGAATTTGCCGGGGACAGGGCTCGAAGCTGGGCACATCTGCTTCGGAATCTGGTGCTCTAACAACTGAGCCGCCCTGCCTAACGCTACACTACACACAATTTCAGCTATATACTAACTAATGTAACTTGGTTAGTCTATTTTTGCTTTAGATGGAGCTCATATGCCATCCATTTAGACCCACAGTTCCAACTAGCCATCCCCAATCTGTCATTACTGAACAGACACCACACTACATGGAAAGTGGTATGGAAATGAACATTTATATAATTAAACGAACATTGGTTGCGCGGGCGGTGATAACAATTATCATAGTCAAGTTTGTGGTCTTGATATAAACACCTGACCCATTAATTACTTACATATGTCAGTATAAACTAAGAATTGTATAGTCTAGAAAAGTCAATTCATCCAGTAGACCGGTTTCGTCATTTTTGGGAACTCATCATGTACTGACCAGAATTTGACGCGGACAGGGCTCGAAACTGGGTACGTTTGCTTCGGAATCCGGTGGTCTAACCACTGAGCCACCCTACCGCACACAACACTACACACAATTTTCAGCTATATACTTATTAATGTAATATACTAAATGGATGTTATATGAGCTGCAAGTAAGGGAAAAATAGACTAACCTATTTAAATTTGTTAGTATATAACTAAAAAGTGTGTCTAGTGTATTGTGCGGCAGGGTGGCTCAGTGGTTAGTGCACCAGATTCCGAAGAAAACGTGCCCAGGTTCGAGTCCTGTCCGCGGCAAATGCTGGCCAGTACATGATGAGTTTCCAATAAGGATGAAACCGGTCTACTGGATGAATTACATTTTCTACACCATACAATTCTTAGTTTATACTTACATATATAAGTAATTAATGGGTCAGGTGCTTATATCAAGATCGCAACCTTGATTGTAATAATTGTTATCACCGCCCGCGCAACCAATGTTCGTTTAATAATATAGCAATATAGCAATAGCACTTCCCCATGTAGTATGGTGTCTGTTCAGTAATGACAGAATTTGGATGGTTAGTTAGAATTTTGGGTCTTAATTGATGCCATATTACCTCCACCTAAAGGAAAAATAGACTAACCGAGTTACATTAGTTAGTATATACCTGAAAATTGTGTGTAGTGTAGTGTGCGGCAGGGTGGCTCAGTTGTTACAGCACCAGATTTTGAAGCAGACGTGCCCAGGTTCGAGCCCTGTCCGCAGCAAATTCTTACCAGTACATGATAAGTTCCCAATAAGGACGAAACCCGTCAACTGAATTAATTGCCTTTTCCACTTTACACAATACTTTGTTTATAAGGGAAAATGTATGTACATAATGAGTAAGGGGTTTACATCAAGATCGTAACCCTTATTAAATTAATTTTTATCACCGCCCGCGCAACCACAGTTTGTTTAATTTTTCCATGTCAAAAACTATACGAGCTGGCGTATATTTTATGTCTGATAAATGTTATTTTTGAACATCAATGGTTGTTATTGTACTAACAAAGTACAAATGGATGCGCGATTGTTACTTAAATAACTCTTTTATTAATCTTAGATATATCTGTGATGCATTGCACAGACTAGAGATCATGCAAATATATTCGAAGAGACCAAATGGCGTAATAAAGTTTTTTTTACTATGATTTTTCATTTAGTTTTATCTGATGGTATACACTTTTAAGGTCGATCACTATGATCCATTTAGTTTTCGCCATTTCATCAATGATATCCTTTGCGTTTTTTATTTGATATCGATCGGAATCATGATTTTATTAGTGGCACATTAATCACTACATTATAGCCAATCATAAACTTGGTTCTTAGCTAGCATATTTATCGGTGATAGTCGTGGACTAAAACTAGGACTAATGTTACCGTCCCCAATCACCTGATCAACGATGCCTTTCGGTGCCTGTATTTCTTCAGGATTAAATGTCGATCTATGACTAAGACTGGTGGGCCTTTATTTGATCTAAGACACCGCATTGTTAGCCTAGTTGTGCTAATGAAGTCTGATGTCTTAATGTTCATTATTTGTGGAAAACTGTAGACGAATTTGGTTGGTCGTTATTGAGCGGATTCAAATGAATCATTGCTTTTGCGCGAAAAAAACTAGGTGATCGTCAATGCCAACAAAGATGCATCAATTAAATTCGTAATAGGTGTAGCAAGGTACCTCTAGGTGTAACGATTATCAGTCCATAAATCACCAGAAAATCAAAGCCGAATTATATAATATTGCAAGTCTGCAACGACAAACGTCCCAGGAACTAATTGATGTTGACCCAATGTGACTCTGAGTTTCGCCAGGCCACGGTTTTTGACCGCATGAACATTAGCGGCCTTTAGCTGTAAAAGGCTGCTCTATGTTACCGGAAAATCGGGTGTTACTTAGGATATCTCAGCCTCAATATCAATCTAAATGTGTACCCGCGAGAATGGATCTAAGCCAACCATATTCGATGTAGTTTTTTGTGTAACAGAATTAATACGCACGGGCCTCACCTTCCCTACAAGTTACTGCTTTTGACTCTGATAATGGCTCCGAGCTTCTTTTTTTGGTAAGCTCCCTGTGTGCTGTCAAAGAAATTCACGCACTGTACCATCGTCCCCAATTTTCATGCACTTTGTTGCAAGATGCGCCTAGTTACGATGATGTGTACGTAACATCACAGGAGTACGCGCCAATGGATGCCTACCTCATGGAAGATGATTGGCCGGTTTTCAGTGTGCTGAACTGTATACAATGTGTTGTTGATGGCACGCAGCGCAGGCTCTAATGATGGCAAGGGACCGTACAGTCGGTACGACGGTAGACCAGAACCCTTAATGATACGGTTCTGTATTATGTGTGGAAGTCTGTTTGTTATATAATCTAACAGAGATGTTACCTCTTTCACTGCTGCCTCAATTGCTTCATTAAAACTTATTGAAATAGATGGTGAACCCAAGATTGACACTTGAGAGCTGACATGTTGTCAGAAATTTGTCAATAAATTTTAAGTTCTTAAAATTCCCACGAAGGTTAAATACACAAATTCGGCCACTTAGTAAATTGTAAAAATTATACTTGCAATTTTCGTTAAAGAAAGGCTATAAATATAAATATTTAAAATGTGATCAAGCGTTAAATTTATGAGAAAAAGCCACAGTAATTTAGATCTAACCCTGTAACAACGCTTATTTAAGTATTTATACATTAAATGTAATTTATGTATATCTTGTGAACAGCTTAAATAGAACGCTAAAATTGCATTACTGTTCTTGCAGTTTATTTATTACCTAACACTAGTGCAAAACAGAAATTAATCATTTATAAAAGAAATGCAGTTCAAGCAACAATTAGCACTTTAAATTTCTAAATGATACGCTAATTGAAAATATTGGTTCCACTTTAGTCAAATTGTATTCATGACAAAAATTTATTATAAAAACAGAAATATTGTAAAATCCATGATTTGGGGCGCCAGTTTGTGACCAGTTCTTTTACCTCGTGCTGACCGCCAAAGTTATGATATTTATTTTATAGTTAAGTTTAAGACCTACCCTTCCTTTGCAATAACTCTGGATTATAAATGGAAAAAGACAAAGGTTATAGATAAAATATTAACTTTTCCAAAATAATATTCACTTCAAAATATTTCAAAGATAAATACATAACGCTGGAAGGATTATTATTCAACCAACGTATACCAAAAATATAACCAGAAAAACTGTTTATATGTGAGTTTTAAGTGGCAGTCAAAAGCATGAGTCAGCATGCAAAATTATAAAGTGCGTAAAATTGGGCTTACACCGAATATACACAACTACAATAAAAACAAAATAAAAGTTAGAACGCGCGTGTGGGCGTGAAAGTATTGAAAATAATTAACTAAAACAAAAGAAAATGCTACACAAGAAAAATTGAATGACTAACAAGAACTAATTATATACTAATAAACTTAACACTGAAACTAAAAGTATTGATCTACAGATGTAGAATTAAAAATGCTACTATGAAGAGCCGCTGTAAAAATGTGCCTATCGTAGGGCCATACTATATATATATATATATATATATATATATATATATATATATATATATATATATATATATAACTCCATTGTACCCTGTAGGAAGGGTAGAATGAATTTTATTAAAGCTTGCATTTCAAAAGGATATATATAAATGTTGAGATATTGCCATTAGCTTTTTATGCTGCACTAATTCAGCTTAACTGAAACATAAATAACTACAAAATCTTAGCATTGACTGGTCTCAATGCATTGTTTCGCACACTTTGTACTACAGTTTATGTAAATTAATTTCCTCGTGAAAACTGACAGGTTATGCATTTATTTAAATCAAGTTTGCGAGCTTGAAGTAAACACCAATCCCATTGTATTTAACCAGTCGTCGAACAACATAACAAAACTACCGCCAGCCGCAACGCACTGACGCGTTTCGACCTTCCATGATCATCATCAGAGTACGACGGCAAACTGACTATCGGTTATGCATTTATTTTCCTATGATTGCCATCGAGCAAATTTTTCAGAACGGAGAACGTAATGAATAATGCTTTCACTTATTCACCGAATGGACTTGTGTAAGGAACTCATGTTAACAACTTATTTTAACTACGTGAATATTTGAAATCACAAGAAATTCCTGCTCTCATTGACCAGCTATGTTAGATAACGTTACTGCGAGAACGCATTCGATGTGAAACAAAATTGGTTCCGGTTTACACCCTGTGTCTGCAATATGGTGTAAAGTGTACAGATTTTTAAATGAAAACGGATGCATGCTGGCAGCCGATGAGGTAATGAGCACTAAATAGCGATTGGCATGAAAAGCCTGTGTCAGTTTTCAAATAATTTAAAACGGATGATTCTGTGCGCTACTCAACAAAATAAATAAGAATTATTTATACGCGTATAAAACATCTGAATATGCTCGGAAATAAGTTTTTTAAAGCTACCGTAAGTATAGCAACAAATAGGTTTTACTGATTGTGGTTCAGTCGCCACGTGTATGGTGGTAAATCCAATTGTCGCAACGTGAGTAAGCCTCTTGCTTATATTTTTTAACGAGGCGGACTTTATTCTGGATGTAATCTATAGGTAGGTGCTTACAATCAGTGACAGGTTCAATCGGCAACTTGAGGTGCTCCGATTTTGACATGAGACATTCGCGATTGAAAATTTGACTTAATGTTGTATTTAATTGCATGACAAGTAGTTGAAAACACAATCACTTCAGACAAGGAATACAATTTTTGGCCACTTTTTGGATTAATAATTCAATGCGCTAGTTATCGAGAATTTTAAAGCAATTTCAATATTGATCTACGTGGAACTACGTTGCTGATAAGACTGCATCAGTAGTTTGAATCTCTAGGATTTGCGTTAATGGGTTTTCGCTTTGCACAATCAGTTTCCCAAAGATCCGATCGATCGCCAGTTCCAATTACGCATCGTGTTTGTCTTCATATTGGTTGGGTGCGGATTCGCACTTTCTACCGAAGTCTTCAACATCGCTCATACTAACCACTGGAAATGAGGTACGATCTAACCTTCGTTGACTGGAATTTCCCGTATCATGATCAGGCCCCTAATCCCACATACCGTAAAAGGCTCACAATAGGAGATTTAAGCAAATTTGGTAACCTCATTTACAAACTGTTCTCTTTATCTTTTAATTTTTGACTCATGTATGATTTTAAATAAAGAATTTGGCCTCAATGATAATCTTTATCTGCTTATGCACGGAGCACATGAAAACACCTACCAACAAATTATATATATATATATATATATATATATATATATATATATTACAAAATCAGGGACAGCTCCCTACATCAGTACAATTGCAGCTATCTCAAATTCCCGGTATACATAATCTCATCTAGTGTGCAGAATGTTAATTGGAGGGGAGTGATAACAGTAATATTGCAAAGTCACGGTAATTAAGTTTAAATTCAAATCTAAAAAAACCAACAAACTTGATTTTCAGATACTGTTTTTTGCAGCGAAATAATATATATATTCAATTGCTTATTAGGTATTTTGCACCTAGTAACAAGATGATTAGTTCATACCTCATTTACAGAGGTTAATATGAGCGATGCTGAAGACTTCTGAAGAAAGTACGAATCTGCACCCAACCGATATGTAGACAAATGGGGATCAATCGGATTTTTGCGAAACTGATAGTGCAAAGCAACAACCCACGAACACAAATCGCGGAGATTCGACATTTCAAGCTTGTACTGCACAAACTTTCAAAAGATATTTGTGCATCAGAAGGTAACAGGAAAATTACTTTTTGCGGTTAACTGTATTTGTTTACTAATTTGGTGTTATTATTGTTACTAAAAAGAGCAATTTATCAGGAGAAATTCAAGACGTCCATTACCGAACATGTTTGAAATCATATTCCTGTTGGTAATCTTCAGGGAAATAAAAATGAATGCAAGTTGTTCTTATGTCGAACTACCTTGTCGAAAGTCATAATGAAAAGGATGATCTGACTAACACCGACACGAACTTAGACAGACAGCTGCAAATGTTTAAATTAAAACGGATGCTTTCTGTTAGCCGATGAGGTAATAAACACTTAGGTAATTTACTAGACGAAGATAAGCCTGTTTCATTTATTAAATCATTCAAGAGGTTTTATTCTGAGCACTACGCACCAAGAGGTTGAATCAAATCTACATTTACCGTCACAATAGTGACTGTGAGCTATACAAAATCTAACCTGAATGAAACTGATACGATCTTAAATAAAATGAAGCAGGTTCATGAATTCCAGTCTCCAAGATAGGGTTGAGATTTGAAATTCAGCCATTTATTTAGTTTGGCTAGCATAAACATGGATATAAATTAAAAATTTACATATTTCATGCTTTATGTTCCTTGATTACCTGGAATTTTCAATTTAAAAACATTTCAATTCTCCGATTCTCGTGTTTTACAAAATATTTGATGCCATGTATCTAGGATTAAACTAAATTAATTTTAAAGATACAAACCAGGTTATAACAGCCTGAAGGAATGTTAACTGAAGTTTTTTGGTGATTATTAGATAATGACACAAAATCAATCAACCGAATACACTCATTATTCAGAAGAATAATAATTCAAAACAATTTAGTCTTAGGCACAGACAACTTTATTTCCGTCAATTTTGGCGTTTTTTACTAATACAACTATAGAAGCCAATTCTTCTGGGCTGGGGCATCTATTATAAAACAGACACCATCCTACCTTGTGAGTGGTATTGCATTGAAGATTTTATAGTTTTCCAATAATTGACTTTGCATGCAGAGGTTACAATCATTTAAATTGAGTATGCGATCTCATTCTATATACATTTGCCCATATAAACAAAGCATCATAAAAGTTTGCAAGAATCATTCATTTAGTAGACTAGTTTCCTCATTACTGGGAAATCTTCAGATATTTCCAAAATTTTACAGATAATTGTATTTAGTGTGTGCCAGAGTGATGCAGTGAAAAGGATCACAGACTCTGAAGAAAACGTCCCCGTGTTCGAGTCCTGTTCGCAGCAAAATTCTGGACAGCACTTGAAGAGTCTACAATAAGCATGAAATCAATTACCTGGATGAACTTCCTATTCTACCTTATAAAATGCTTAGCTTAGACTAATAAATGTATATATCATGAGATTCATATTAAAAACTTGCAACGTTGATTTAATTAAATATCTTGCGGTCATGCTGGATTGAGCAACGATTTTATAATTAAAATAAGTGCCTAAAGTCCCGATAGACTACAGCGAAGAAAACATGTTAAAACCGAGAGCTTTAAATAAACTTTCACTTATATCTATATCTTCCTAGTTCGATTATGAACAAAGAAAAATCGTAAGATTTCAATATTTAGCAGCTTACCAGCATTACATTCTTCCAACGTTAATGACCAGTGTAATGTCTCCATTTCAAATATATACGCGTGTTCTTTAAATCAATCAATAATAATCACACTATATTACTTATGCCTCCAATTCATGTAAAATTCTCCACAACAAATGCAAAAAGAACGTTTAACTGTAGCAGGCTTTTAATATTCCATGCAAAGCTTTTGAATGACAATAGACAGTCCATTAGAATGGCTACTCATCTATTGTTATTCAAGGTGGTAAGTAGGGAGATGTTGATCCCGTCATTCCTAAATTAAATATTCTCAACAACAGAATGAATCATATGCGAGTGGTGTGTCGCTATATTTTCACTCAATAAAACGAGCGTCTGTCGGAATTTCTCTACAGTTACCTCCGTTGTGGTTTCAACAGTCAAAATCATACAAGCTTCTGAGTCTTTTTTGCAAAAACATAGTGTAATAATCAGATAAGTGGACCGATTAAACATACCACATCCAACAATGGTAATTCTTAATCGCTAATACAATTGTTTCTTATTTAATGAAATTGTAATTCTTATTGGTTTGTTTCAACTTGCTTCATAAACATGCTCATCATGATATTTCTTATAGACTTCAGATTTATAACATACTATACTCACCAGATTAATAATTGAGAAAAATTGTTGGCACTGAGTTTTTCTATCAAAATGTTTATTGTTGGAATTGAATATGCATCGGCTTTTAGCAAAGAAATTAGATTGCTATCATGCCGGCAGACTCCTTATTATCAATTAACCTTAGAGATCTATATATTTTGTCGGGAGGAACGCATCGACCGGAGAGAGCGTGTTTGCGGTTTTTCAAAATTTCCCTATTTTTGAAGGATAACGGGTTTCATTTTGTTTTTAATTTCAGATTCTCGGGATTCCTTTGTCTGATCTTATTTTTAGGTTACACAAGGAATCTACCTACACACACGTTTTCTTTCCTTTTTTTGGATTTTACCTTCAGTTATCTAGGACCTTTTCCTAGCCCACCCGATCTCTCATTTATTTTTGACATTTCAATACCCATTGTTTTCTTTTTCCTCTCATCAACAATTCTGCTCTTCTATCCCACTCCACCATGAACCAGCTCTCGTCGCAAGCCCCCATCTCCCCGTTCATCACCCAAAAGCTTATGTCTAACATCACTGATCTCCAACAGCAGATGGCGGACATCTCAGGATTAATTGGAGCCCTGACAGGCAACCTCTCATTACCTACTATTCAACCCCATTTGTTGCGTCAGGCTGACGCGTTTCTGAATGGGGTAGCCAGGGAGGTTGCCCTAAGAAACCAAAACAAGAGAAATATCTTTTTATGGTCCCCACGCTCCCCACTCTCAAAGGATGCCCTGGCCTCTGATTTGATAAGCTAATTAGGAGACAACTTTAGCCAACTTAAAGAAATCTCCTCAGGTAAAGGTCAAGCCTTTATTCTTTCCTCACACAAAAGACTGTCTGACGATGAGCTTCGTCACATAAAATTGCACTCGCCCACTTTAGCATCTGGGAAAATCAAACTAAAGCGTGATCATACGCTACTTCAGAGAACCCTAGAGAAAACCCTAACACCTCAACCCGACTCCACCCCCAACCTCCAGCTCATCACGCCTTTCCGGGCTGGAGCAATCCAAAGAAAAGCCGCTCTGTTCACGGCGGAATCCTCGGTGATGCCCCTTCCTCCGGTCCACTCCTACTGACACCTTCCCGATTTGAAGGCCTCCCTCTCACATTTAGCCCCACACCGCAACCAATTCTCCCTCTCAGTCTCAAGCTCTACCTCGTCGACAAGGCCGACCACGCCGCTCCAAGCCTACTAACAACGAAACCTCTCTTCCTAGTACGTCCGCAGGGTCCACATCTCCACGACAAGTTATTCCTGGGACGGAAGGCACCACTCAGAGACCGAACAAACGCAAGTCGGTCAAGGCCAAACGGGACTCGGACCCAGCCCCACCAACTTCAACTCCCGCTATTGAAGCCATTATCGACCCCACCCAGGACTGCAGCGTCTCAGCTCCCGATCAGTCACTGTCCCCGCTCTCCCCATCATCGCACCCTCAGGGTGCTCTCTCGTGCCCAGACTTCTCGCCCCCCCTCTTGCTTTCAAACCATCCAACTTCCTCACCCACCTGACAAACGAGGGACAAAAGAAATCCACATCGATGCTGACCACTCCATCCTTGTCAATGAGCGGTCAGTCACCCTCATCAGCCCTAAATCCCGTCCCGCCCGCCAGCGGAAAGCCCCCGCACACTTCTCCTCCCCGATCTAACCATCCCTCTTTCAGAGCACTCTCCGCAATTCTCATCAATTGCAGATCACTTACGCCAAAAATCGATCATCTTCGAGCATTTCTATCCTCTAACGAGATAGACATTTGCTTTCTCGTTGAGACCTGGCTGTCCCCTTCCATCCACTGTGATGATCTCTTCCTCATTCACGGATACACGTTTCTTCGTAGCGACAGAACTGTCGGCCGCGGGGGTGGTCTAGCCGCCTATGTTCGATCCCTTCTTATGCCCAAACGCTTACCGACATCAAACACTCAAGGATTAGAATTTTTCTCGTTTCAGCTACTAATCCACAACCAAAGCATATCTACCTGCGTTGTCTACAGACCCCCTAATCTCTCACTCATCGACGACACTCGCGGGGCTCAACTCCTTTCTACTTTTTTCTCTCTACACTCTGATCGGTACGTTGTTGTGGGTGATCTCAACCTCCCCTCGGCTAATTGGCATAACCTTGTTTCCGAAAGTCACCCACTGCTCCGACTCTTCGCGGACAACTTGCTACATCAATTCGTGCACTTTCCGACCCGAGGACACAACTAGCTGGATTGTGTACTCTCCAACAACGAGGTGACCAATGTTCACTCTCGGGAGATCTTTCCTAATCTTGATCACTGCCAGGTATCCTTCCTCTTACCTCTCTCATCCTCCACCCATCGAGAAGACACACATCCGTTCAGGAGATTCACCAACTGGGAAGAGTTTCGCCGACTCTGTGACGCTGTTAACTGGAGGGACCTCTTTCTCCCAAACAATCTCTCCTCGTGTTTTATTGAAGTTCATAACATCCTATCCTCCCACTACAACTCCGCCACCTCTATCCAAAACGTACACTCGACGAATAAGTTGGACGCTCTGTTTAAGGCACGGGACAACCTAGCACGCAGCTCTCGTCTACGCACTTCGTCACTTGCCCGCGCCCTCGCTCTGAGACGCATTGATGGACAAATTAATCAGGCTATCAACAAACAAGCGCTCCGCATCGAAAGACGCATTCGCTCAGCTCCTAACCCCCGGGCAAAGTTCGCCATCATCAAACACCAATTGTTGCAAAAGCCTAAAACCTCGTATATCAACTTCTCTCAGTCAGACGACCTTTGCTTCGCTAACGATTATCTGACTCATCTTCTCGACTCATTTTCCTCTCCCACTCCGCCTGTTGAGATGGTAGACAACGGAGACCCCGAGAACCTACGCTGGTTATACGTCTCTCCGGCTTCCTTCGCCCAAGCAGTTAAAGACATTAAATCTAAACACCAATTTGATCAATACGGTGTTTCAGTCAGCATGATTGCGCTGCTTGGCTGGAACGTCTTCTCTCTAATTGCAGATGTTATTAATCATTGTGTCGAAACCATCTATCTTCCCTCGGACTGGCTTTGCTCGACGATCTCTCCCATCCCCAAAAACGGCTCTTCCTCGATCTCATCATTTAAAGATCTCCGCCCCATTACTATCGTACCTTCTTTCACCAAAATCTTCGACAGGATCCTATACAACCTAATCTACCCTTTCATTAAGTCTCATGAAAACTTCTACCTCCTTGATGATCAACATGGATTCTTGAACGGCCGCTCATCTTCCACCAACTTAGTTAGTATTCTCGATCATTGCTACTCTTCTTTCTCTAAAGGGCTTCAGTGCACTCTCCTCTTCCTAGATATATCCAAGGCTTTTGACTCGCTGTCATTTTCAGCAATTGAATCTGCCTTAATGAGAAGCGGTATATGCGGCAATGTTCTCAATCTTATCAGCTATTATCTTCGGAATCGATATGCAAGAGTAAAAGTTGGCAGTAGTCTCTCGAGGCCAATCCATGTCCGATCCGGTGTTCCCCAGGGCTCTGTACTTGGTCCCATTCTCTTCAACCTTGCACTCTCACACATACAGGTTGAAGACACTCTTTTCAAGCTGTTCAAATATGCGGATGATATGGTCATCGTATTCAGCAACCTCACAACTTCCAACCCTTCCTCATCCCTTATATCGGAGCTCCTATCCTCGCTCCACTTGCAGCTCAGTGGAATCGGGCTCAAACTAAATCCCACCAAAACTCGCTTAATGAGACTCTCGTCTGATCCATTCTGCTCCATCCCGGCTGCCAACTACCCCATCGACATAGTAATAATAGATTCGGCTAAACATCTCGGCATTCAATTCTCAAAATCCCTAGACTTCTCCCCACACCTTACACACACTACTTCCAAACTCTTCAAATGGGCCCGTCTGATCTGTTTTAAGACTAACAATCCCACTCTCCAACTCACATTATTCAAGGTCTACGTTCTGCCCCTCATTTCCTACGCCAGCGAATTCTACTGTCCTCTCACCCACGCCTCCTCGTACACCATTGAACAGGTATCCTCCAGATTTCTTAAGCGAGTCTTCCCGAACTGCCAAAACTACAGGGAACGCCTAATTCTAGCTAACCTTCTTCCGCTTTGGTTCACACGTCACCTTCGAGTCATTTGTTTTATCCATAAGATCTCAACTTCCTTACCACTCTCCAACTTTGCCCACCCAAGTCACCACTACGCTACACGTTCTAGTAACTCTTCTATCCAAGCCAACCATACCCCCACCATATTTAAAAAAGTCTATCTCTTCTCCAAAGCCACCAACGTTTTCAACGCTCTTCCCACAGATATAAAGCACCTATCCCAGCACGAATTCAAAAAGGCAGCACATCAGTACTTCTTCAACAAACGTCTCTGCGACACCACCGATTGGAAACGAAACTGTTTCCTTCTCAATCCATAACATTAACCTCTCCCCAGGCTATTCTCTTTAATCTCTCTAATCTTCCACTTTACCTCCTTGGTCTTCATCCTTTCTTCTTGACTCACTGATTCCTCTTTTCAACCCATTCATAACTCCATCTTATCCACGTAGTGGATACCTTACTAAGTTTTCTTCATCCAATTCTTTTCTTTCTTGTTTCAGCGGAGGACCGATAACCCATCAGGACATCGACCTTCCCTGGCCTTCCTTCAATCACAACCTCGTTCTACGGATACCTGCGACACGTACAAGAAGGTGGTTTTCAATCCGGCTGATTCCATCCACGTCCATGCTATGCTCCATCATTTCAATCTACACGACAATGGACTCCATCGACCGATGTCTGCCCACGATCAGCCACCTTTATCATCTTTATTATATATATTTACGAACTCACTTTTACCTAGAAGCTCTGACAATTCATGGACTTTCTCCAATTGATCTTGTCTAGTCAAATGGAATTTTGTTCCTACTTATTATTTTTTCACCAGATTGAACTATCATTGACGTTTTTATATCTTTTACCTACCAAAACTCCCCAGTCATCAAATACTTTGCTAGTCACAATTCCACTCACCTCCACATATCCTACCCTTGATTTGTTTTTCAATGGTCGGGCCAGTTGGCCTTTGATGCCAAATAAATGTATTATTATTATAATTATTATTATTATTATTATTATATTATTTATTATTATTATTGCTATTATTATTATTATTATTATTATTATTATCTAGTTCAATGGGGATGCCGAAGAATTTTCTGATGGTTTAATGATACCTTCTTCCAGTTGCCTTGGTTATTCTCCCTAAACGACCTCGAATTTAAATAGAGGTAACGCCCATTTCGTAAGCGCAACGAGTAGTCCTGCTGTTCTGAATCGTTGCTTTGATTTTTTGAGATCAATCAAGAATTTTTTTTTCCCTAAGTGCTGTTGAAATCTCGGATGAAGAATGCACATGTAGCTGAAATTTTTTGGAAGCAAGTGTACAAAATTTATGTTCAATGAACTGATTTATTAGATCAAGTATAAGCTAACATTTTAACAGGTAAACAATGCCTAAAATTTTGTGCAGTACTTTAGCACCAATGAAGCTATGAGAAAATTCACGTCGCAAATCTATATTAAAAGAGCGACTCTGACAACCGTACGTGACCCACCTGTGGCTGTTTCAAGCAGTACGTTAATGGTATCTCGACATTTAAATCACCTTTGAGGACTGAAATTATTCCACGAGCCTCCACGATGAATACCTTCAGGTTCTAAAATCTCGAGATGTAAAATTACATTCAGTTGTTTCGTCGGATCATATATGCAGATTTGTATAGCATTACGTTTCGCAATACCGACTAAATAGCTCACTTCGATGTTAATTCTACGTGGACGAAAGGAATCAATAATACCGGTAGCAGTTAGTGTTTGAACGGTGATTCTCTAGTTTTTACACGAATAAATTCCAGTGTTTCTTTGCTGTGGCTTATATTCAGCCATGCCATGAAACTGAAAATTGTTTGTTAAATACTCGAAACAGTGTAATCAATTTTGACCTGAGTAAAACCTCTTGGTGATTATAGAACCAATATTTCGGGTGAATAACGTCTAAATGATCGAGGAAATCTCGATTATCGTCTGCGGTGCTATGTCCTGTTTGAACGAAAATGTTAGGACCTTGATTTATTTACCTGCCATTTTCCTTCGACCAAATTTCCACAAATATTAGTTAAATCTTATAGGAATCTCGCTAAAGATGATGGCCTGGCGTCAGCGGATGACACACACGGATGGATTATAAGAAAGCTTAGGTTCGAGAATATTCATGACTTGAGATAGCTTACGAAACGCTATAAAGTCAAACAAGAACTATAAAATGGGACCTAAATAATATTTTAAAGTTTCAAGTATACGTGCAATCTAAATTTAAGTGCTCTTAACAGAGCTTAATAGGCGTACAAGCCCGACATTTCACGACGAAGAGTTCACAAAATCACATTTAGTGAGTAAATACCCGTCCAAATCCAAAAAAACATTTATTAAAGTATGCCGCGAGATCAAAGAAATAATTCGATTAGTTCTGTAACGGCTCAAATTAATTCGCTGACATTTAGTAAAATTAAATTTAAAATTAAATACACTGCACCAATGAGAACGCGCGCCTCCGTAGATGAATTACTTGCGACTTCGATATTTAGAAGTGCGTTGTAATTACCACGCAGTACACTCTACACTGCTCACTACCTGCAATTATTTTCGCTATCTCTGCTGCACTAAATATCTACGCCTGTTGTCTTATTCGCGTTTACCACGCTGTGTCACTAACTCGGCTAGTTTTCATTGATGCCAATCCTCTTATTGTCGCGCATCCAGTCATACGTAATCGATCATTCGTTACTCGGACTTCTACATGTGCCAACCATTTTGGTGTTGCCGCAAACCTTTAACAAGTCTAGTTAAGGCCTTCGAACAATTACTAATACATCCTACTACGTCAATTCTACTTTTTCACATACATCTGTTTAAAGAATCAGTAGCCCACAAACAGTACACACTTAACCATTGTCTAGGAGGAATTCTGCAAAGATTCAAAAACTCTCAAGACAATTATTATAATCAAGGTTGCGGTCTTGATATAAACACCTGACCCATTAATTACTTACATATGTCAGTATAAACTAAGAATTGTATGGTGTAGAAAAGGCAATTCATCCAGTAGACCGGTTTCGTCCTTATTGGGAACTCATCAAGTACTGGCCAGAATTTGCCGCGGACTGAATGTTTATATGCCAGAGGTGAAATGAATTTTTTTCATCATGTGTGGCCTAGCGATTTGTTAAGATATTCATTTCCTATGACGATGCTAAGTATTTATTAATCAATCAGTTATAATTAATATAATCAAGGATAGCTCAGTGGTTAGAGCACCAGATTCCGAAGCAGACGTGCCCAGGTTCGTATCCTGTCCGCGGCAAATTCTGGGCAGTACTTGATGAGTTCCCAATAAGGACGAAACCGGTCTACTGGATGAATTGCCTTTTCTACACTATACAATTCTTAGTTTATACTGACATATGTAAGTAATTAATGGGTCAGGTGTTTATATCAAGACCGCAACCTTGATTATAATAATTGTCATCACCACCCGCGCAACCAATGTTCATTTAACTCTCAAGACATTTGCCAGTGAACGTCTCCTTGGCCTTATTAATAACCAACAACAGTACTGCTCTCAGGATCCTCGTTTGGTTTATTAGTAACGTTGCACGGCACTCTGGCTGGAGCTTTACAGTGGCGTTCGTGGTAAATTTGGAGAGCGGTGAAACTGTTGAGCTTTGCCAACCCAACTTGTTTTCATAATACAAAATCATTAAATGAATTTTTCGAACGGGAATTGTTGTTGAAGTGCAAATTTCCGGCGTCAGTATGTCTAATACGCAAATTATCAGTTTTTATTATTGTGGATCACCTCATCATTGCAAACCTGATTAATCTGGGACGCAAGTTTCGAATATTGAAAAATATTCTTCCAAGTTTAATTAACGAATCATGTGGTTCAATCCGTGATAACTGTTTGAAATTTTCTCAAACTATATTTAAAATGTACAAATTTATTTAAAAGCAAGTGTTTTCATGCCATTTTCTGTTTTTTAAATTTGTGGTAGCTGTTAGTACAGTTGACGAAGTTATCAATAAATGGCAAATAATCTTGAAACTCTGTCAGGTCAATCGGTTGAAGCATAATTTGGTAGGCGCTATGTTATTAGCATTTCAAAATTACTGGCAAGTATGTTTTACTGTTTTATTATAAGTCCCTTTATGTTTTTTTTATTGTGCTCATTTTAATATCCTATTAGCTACTTCTAAAACTGAATATCTTCACGCCGAAGTTAGTTCAGTTTTCATTGTCAGTCTCACATCTGTTGACTTTAGCCTAATCTCTTTAGAGAGATCCATTTCAGTTTTGACAAAAATCTTTGAAAGATACGTCATAGCCATGCAAGAGTTAATAAACCCACTGATCAACACCTACGTCCAAATCAGTACAGATAACAATCGAGATCCCTGCAATCCTTCAGTCGATATTCTCCAATGAATTGTTGTTATAATCTCCAAAATTATTTTTATACTTGTCGAAGTTGCCTGCATCGTTCTGAGAATTTACCAAACGGATTCCAGTTTCCTTCCATGGCTGCCCACAAGCAATAATATAGTAGAAATGCTTTTTCTTCACGCATAAAAGGCATAAACTTTCACACGCCTATTGCTACATTTTATGCTGCATCCTTTTTTCCAAATGACTTTACCTCGAAGACCGTACAACCGATAATGTCATGCAGAATGACCAACCTTCTTGTTTATATGACCCGGCCAAGTAACTTAATTTACTACTTCATCTTTTAGGTTTTAAAACTGGAGAGGAATTTATCGTAGACACGGGTACAGCAGTTTCTGTTCTCAATGGTGATTCCATAGTTGATATAGATGACTTTAAGAGTACTAAACGCAAAAGTTACAGAAAAGCTCATTCGCACATATTTTTTCCAGTATCACTCTACTGACATCGGTTTACGACGTGAATTTTCTCAAAACTTCATTTTCGCTAAATTCTTGCACAATATAATGTGCCTTGATTTCCTGTTAAAATATCAGCTCACTGTTTACCTTGCTAATTAAAAGATCAATGACTTATCCAGCAGACTTGAGCGAAGTTTTTGCACACTTGACTCAGAACGTTCGGAGTTAGAGGTCTTAGAGCCATCTCCGGTGCATTCTCTGAAGGAAATATTGACAGCTATTTGAGAAAAATCATTGTTGCATCTCAGCAAATCAGAGTTTTGTGACTCTAAAAGAATGCATTATATTATCACAAAAGTTAAGCCTATCGCACTTATGGAGATACCTCCAACCACAGCTAAACTTAAAGCTGCGCAAGATGAGTATTCAAAGTTATTGAAAGGGGGCATCCTTAGACCATTAAAACGTTCATGGGCATCACCATTACACTTGGTCTCTATAACGAACGGATCATACTTAGCCTGCAGGGATTGTCGTAAACTTGATTATGTGACCAAATCCTATGTATACCCAATTTCCAGTATAAATACATTTCTTTAAAAACTAAGTATTAGCCATTTCTTCTCAATGATAGACCTCAAACAAGCCTACCACCACATTCCGGTAGCGACTCAATATATAGAGAACCTGCTATCATCATACCTTTACATGCATATTTGGTCTCAAGTGTGTCACTCAGACTTTTCAGAGGTTAATAGACAACATGCTTGACGATGATTTGGATTACTGTATTTCATATCTTGAAGGCATAATTGTTTTTAGTCCAGACTTTGACTATCATTTCGAGCATCTAATAAATGTCTTATCACACATGGTAGAGCACGGACTCAAAATTATTTGTGACAAAACGCAAATTGCAATTACATTCGCTGATTTACTAAAGAATCGTATTACACATCAACGTATACAGCCTTTACCATCTAAGGCCAATTCGATTAAGTACATTGCGTCACCAAATTAGATTATGTAGTATGTATTGCAAACCTACCAATAATTATATAAATCAAGGTTGCGAGCTTGATATATTCAGTAGACTGAATAAACTAAGCATCATATAAATATAATTAAATTTAACATACTATAGTTGGTTACTTACAGTAGTATGTTAAGGTATTAAGCATAAAATAATAAGGATCGTATAAATCAAATTAAATTCAACATAATATAGTCGGTTACTTACAGTAGCATATTAATTTAAACATAATTTATATACTTTATACAACAACGAACAGAAAGCCTGTGAGAACCTTGTATCAGAAAATCCGTACCTTCAATATGCAATGCAGTTTAATCCTCCTCATGCAGTTTGCCTGCGTGATCTGATTATAATCCCGGAAGGTCGAAACTCGTCAGTACATGAGAGAGTTTGTTATGTCGTGCAACTGATTAGTTAAAATGGAATTGGTGTTTGTCTCATGTTTATAAGCTTGATTTAAACAAATGTTTAAATCTATGATTTTCTAATAGGAAACGGGAAACTTAAAAGCTAAGTATATATGCAATTCGTGTACATTCAGCTGTGGATTCAGATTTTGAACCTGAAACCTTCCATTAGATTTACACTTTAGTATTTCTTGCTCTGAAAATACTTTGGAAATCAGCGTTGTCTGGAACATATTTCAATAAAAAATGTGTCCAGCAAGTACAACAACTTATCTCCTTTTGTTTCGTTTCTTTACTAATCCGCTAGCCCACACACATAATGTACCAAACAGAACAGCTCATGCATTTATATGAATAAATTATAATAATAAATTCGAATACATAAAGTCGACAATTTACATTTTTTTCAATAGTTTATACCTCTTGTTTGCTTCTTTATATCGTTCCGGCTAGCTGGTTTCTTAATAACTCTATTAGAAAACGGATATTAAGAAATATTTATTGAAGCAAGAACGAAATAGGAAACTACGAGAGAGCGTTGTAAATTCGTACTAAACCAAATAGCGATTCATGTAATTGTCTACTGTTTACAAGATGGGGGACAGGGAAGTGGGGAGCGGAACATCCAAAAGACTAAATTAATTACATAGCCTCATAAGTTTTAATTTTAATACAAACATTATATTTGTTTTTACAACAAAACGCCTGCTCAGCGTAAATTTGAAGAATAATCTGCCTAAAATTCATAAACCCAATATCGTTTATCAGTACAAATGCAATAGCTTCTTAGTGCCTTAATTGAGTTTAACTGCTAAAATACTACTAAGGTAAATCCCTGAGCAGTTAGTCAAAACATAGCTAGCGAGGTGAGAACGTTTCTACAGGGGCTGAATATTTTAAACTGTGAGTTAGATATTGCGAGCTGAATTTATGCTGACAAATGTATATAAATTTGAATTAGTCTTTCTATCAAGCTAACAAAATTGATTTAGATCAAAGTTGTCTCCACCCGCGCAATCAATGATTAATCAGTTGTGTAAATCATAAATTCAATACCGCTCCCATAGGTAGCGCGGTATCTGTTCTAAAATGGCAGTTTTGTTGTAGTAAGTTGGAAATTTATGTCTAAAGATATGCCATATATGCTCCTGCTGAATGATTAGCTATCAAAAAGCAAATTGAGATATATGTGAAAATTGTACTCTGTGCGTGCGGCAGAATTGAGCAATGAATAGATTGGTATACGCCAAACAATTGCTCTTCGGTTTAAGATCCGTCAGCGGCAACGTTCTGGACAGTATTGTAATGGTTCCCAATAAGGACGAAACCGGTCTAATGGAAGATTTGCCTTTTGTACATTATGCAATGTCTAGATTATACTGACAATTGTATGTACTTTATGAGAAAGGTGTCAATATCAAATTCGCAACCTTCATTATAATAATTGTTATCACTGCCCGGGCAACCAATGTTCCTTTAACAAAGAATAGAAATCTGAAAATATTTTTTCTCAAAAATAACACTCTAAAGATATGTCATATATGCTCCGGCTGAATGATTAGCTATCAAAAAGCAAATTGAGATATATGTGAAAATTGTACTCTGTGCGTGCGGCAGAATTGAGCAATGAATAGATTGGTATACGCCAAACAAATGCTCTTCGGTTTAATATCCGTCAGCGGCTACGTTCTGGACAGTATTGTAATGGTTCCCAATAAGGACGAACCTGGTCTAATGGAAGATTTTCCTTTTGTACATTATGCAATGCCTAGTTTATACTGACAATCGTTTGTACTTTATGCGAAAGGTGTCAATATCAAATTCGCAACCTTCATTATAATAATTGTTATCACCGCCCGCGCAACCAAAGTTCGTTTAACAAAGAAAAGAAATCTGAAAATATATTTTCCCCAAAAATAACACTCCAAACCAAGCCGATTTCCGTGTGTGTTTTTCTAAGAAAAAAAAATAATACTTACGCATAGCGAAAGCTGTCAAATGCAAAATCTTTAATCCGCAGCCAAATAAAAACAGAATTCTGCATATATATTGAATATAATCTGGTGAAGTAAATGAACATTGGTTGCGCGGGCGGTGATTGCAATTATTTAAATCAAGGTAACAATTTTGACATAAACACCAGTCCCATTACATAAAAACATTTAGCAATTAATTATATAAACGTTCGTTGCATATTTTAGATAGCTAATTTCAATAAAAATATGAACTGAATAATTTTTCTTTATTTAATTAAACCATGAACAATACCAAAGTAATGTTCTAATGAAAACAATTTCAGCAGTAGAAATCGGTGTACTACACTAGAAACTCTACTTCAACAAGCAGTCGTTATGTTATCATTTTTAACGGTTCACTTGTATGATTAGTTCCTTTATTCATTATTCTAAAATTGAAAACATTATTTTGCGAAACACCGAGTCTAATAATGATAAGTAGACCGAAGTTTGATAAATTAAACAAAAGAGACTTTTATTTCAACCTTTCTGCTTATTTACTACCGACAGGAAAATTTATCCAGTGTAAACAAGCAAAATTTCTCTTAGTATTAAAATGCTGCTTCAATGTGATACTTTGTAAACTAGGGGAAGTTTTCTTAATATAATCTTAAATATTATAAGGTTTTATTAATTGTTATCACTGGCATTGCGCTTTCCGACACCACATTTTATATTAAATTCGTTTTTAATGAGAAGAACGGTTCACCTTATCAAAATCTTATGATAGTATCCATAGTGGTCACTGAAGAATTGCTATGGGCAAACGTGGAACTCTTAGAATATACTAGTTAATTGTTACGACAAGAGACATAAGCTTTCTTAAATTTCAATCTTATAAAAATATTTGCTGAATAAATTTTGGTTCAAAAATGAATTTCTTACGCCCGTGATGATAAATATACAGTAAACAGTTTGCGTACTTCAGATAAACACCAATAATATTTTATGTAAGCAATCTCATCTGAAAAAAAAGTTTCAAAATTCCATGGTCGTTATCAGAGCCCAACGGCAATATACATATAAGGTATGGGAAAAATAGGTATATGGCTCTCCGCCCTAGTCGGTTCGTAAGAACTGCACTTGATTTAAATCTATGCCGCTGACATTTCCAGTCACGTAAAGAGTATGCAAGACTAATAAGGCTGAGAGACGTATATATATATATATATATATATATATATATATATATATATATATATATATATATATATATATATATGTATATATGTATATATATTGCAGGTTTGCTCCTTGTTAATCAGTTTGCGGTCAGACTCTGGCAATGAAAATGGAAGTTCTAAACGTGTCACTATGTGCGACAGACAGCATTTTTGTTATGCGTCTTCGTTACGTGCAAATCGATTAATACAATTTATACAATTAAAAAATCATTGGTTGCGCAGTCGAGGATAACCGACCTAATGCATAAATTGAGTTTTTTACATATGGCAATGCTTAGCTTATACTAACAAATGAAAATTTAATAGGATTGGTGCTCATATCAAAATAAATGTTATCTCCCCCCCGCAACTAATGATCGATTAACTATACAAACGTTCAATGCAATACCATTTCCCAGTTAACATTATGTCTGATATATTATGACAGATTTCGATTGGCTAGTTGGAATTTTAGTCCTAAAGAGATTCTATATTAACATCACGGCATAAATTGTCCGATTGCATAAGTCCGGGTAATTTCAATCATTGGTTTGTATTCGCACAAAAAAATGTAGTTTCCTCAAAGTTATACAGAAGGCTCCAGTGTTTGACAAGGAGTTGTAATATCTCTGATCTTGTTAAAATCCATTGTCGATGCGTATATATCAAAGACTTCGCCGCAGCCCTGCAATAGAGATCGGTGGTGTAAATGTTCGTCTTATTTTTTTCAAATATATTTACGATGATGTTCTGAAAGACGAGCTGTGAGAGCGATTAATAGTGCTCAAAATTTGGCATTACATTGCAGTGTGAAATTATACACTAAGAAAACGGTCGTTTTCGCCAACTTTGATCCGGAGCCTAAGATCGTATTAAACGACGCCCTATTTCTTTTGTCCTTGATTTCGTTGGTCAAGGATCTCGGATGGAAATGACTTCTGCTACTAACTTTGGAATATTGAGCAAATTATTTTGAAATCGGATGTCTAGTTTATTAAGTAACAGGACTGATGTCTTTATGTCAAGTACGTTGCTTGCTCTGCATTATGCCTCGGAGACTTGGTAGATGACACTATTTGATTGCGAGCTTCTGGGCGGCATTGTAATTTAAATCATTTGCTCATCTGGATTTATGTTATTGTCAAATTGATGGCAGGAAGCGTCAATGAAAGGCAAAATTCACGAGCTGACTAGTTCATATGGCCGACATATGACGTTCCATCATCATTAAATATTGTATTGGAATGTCGATTGGGCTGGCCGGGCTCTTGATGGAGACGTCTAATTTCACATCATCTCGCCAAGTCGCTGAAACAGCTTTGGTGAATCACTCAAACCGCAAGAGCGTTAGACCAGCCATTTATTTGCAGGACGCTGTTATTTTCGATATTGGTCATTTGACCACGGCTCTCCGTGCCATCATCTTAAATCGATCAATTGAACGGGCAAAAATCAGTGGGGTTCTAGCAGTAAATAGAGCACATTCGAGAGGCCTGATCAGTTCTGCCTTATTGGCATAAATTGATCTAGAACCCCTACACGGGTATTTAGGTTCCCATTTTAGTTATACTATGTTATGAGAATATTTAAAGTTTATAAACGAGTTCTTGAAAGACTGCAATCAACACCCACGCGCTTAACAAGTATTTAATGGATGATATTAATAAATGGAATATAGAAATATATTCATTTTTCGCTTTTGAAACTCGTGATTAATATAAAATAAAATCTTTTTTTTCGGACGATTAGACTTTTCAAAGCTGATCAACTTTTTAATAGACTAAAACTATCGCCTCATATACTTCTGTTTGTTTTCAGAAGATTGGATTATATAATATTCAAAATTTTTTCACAAGTTTTTCACCACCATAAGGTGATGTCAAGACTCATTTCCTGACAACGGAAATACATTTATGTCGAGCACCTCCAATAGCTTTCGACAACAAAAGCTCAGCTCCTGGTGTTCACATAGAGTAAATTCGTGAGGTAACGTGAGAAGAGACGAGGGTGATTTCTAGAGCCATAATAAAAAATAAACCTACTGCGAGGATGAAGCCCGTTCTTTTATAGCAGCAGACCAAATAAACAAATGAAAACTTTAAAAGTAAGCTACTAAGCAGATGGTGATCATTAGCTTTTGGTGACAATATGTCTAAGCACAGGATGACTCTAAAAATAAATAACCCATCCTTAATGGGAACGGGAAGCTGGTGTTCATTTACACAGCAACAGATTCCATTATTAACAGAATACATAATGATTTCCTACTGCATTGAACTGGAGGCAGTATAAAACACCGACATCTCTGCTGAGTTTTGCGGGGTGGACAAGCGATTAAGAGCTGCTATAGATGAGGCTGAAATAGAAACACCAAGAACGGAAGATACTATGTGCTATTCTGAGGCAGGATAAATTCGGTTGCGTAAGTGTCAGAAAGTAAATAGGACCTGAAATCAGCGGTCAGTTAAATATTGATTGGTTTCTCTGTCCCGAGAATATATATATATATATATATATATATATATATATATATATATATATATATATATATATATATCATACAAAGCTGTGATCATATGCACCACTACCAAAGTTAAGTAGGAGGAAGGTAGTATATATATATATATATATATATATATATATATCATACAAAGCTGTGATCATATGCACCAATACCAAAGTTAAGTAGGAGGAAGGTAATATATATATATATATATATATATATATATAATATATATATATATATATATCATACAAAGCTGTGATCATATGCACCAATACCAAAGTTAAGTAGGAGGAAGGTAATCATGCTAATTGGGGAAATCAATGTGAATTAAATATAATAGCAGAAATGGGCTATGTGTATAGCGTCGGTGTGAATTCAATATTGCATAAGATGATTATTGAAATTTATCACCTAGACTGATTTAATCCTTTTTGGACATCATTCCGCAGAGTTCATCGTTGACAAATGGGTAATTTTATCTTGGAGTACTTAGTTCAGGGTGTTGCATATAATCCACAAAGTCAAAAAAATGTCCATGCAGTTTGTCGCTTTGTTGGTGACGGAAATGCTTCCGGTTTTAATTGCGAAGTGAGGTAATTCCGATAGCTACTCGCGACTGGCCTAATGGGCCAATAGCTTATAAATTGTGTTTTTCATTCTTTGATTACATAAATATATAATCAAAGCATACAAATGTATATCAAAATACGAATTGGTGTCAACTGCAAGCAAGGTTTTCGTCTTCCTTATCAAGAACGTTAATTTTAAACTCTGTGCATTTGTTTTAATAGTAAGACTCCAATATATCACTGCACAATCATGAACAAAAACATACTGGCACTGAAGAGCGGCAATGCATATTTTAAGAAAAATGCAACGAAAACAATCATCCAATGGTATTTTAATCTCATTGTCCAAACTTTCTCGCAATTTTGCTTTTTTTATAAACTCAAAAATAACTTTAATGCAATCTGAGTATCCATCCGAATGGAAATTTGTAATACGACACTAAAGGGAATGCCAAAACACTTGACTCCACTGAATTTAATTAAGGTAAAATATTTAGTTCTAAGTATGCTTACATGAGTGTGCTTTAAGAGACTAAAATTCAATATAACATGAAATAATTTTTGCTGGTTTAAAGAATAGAATAGGTGTGGAAAAGACCAATGATATATTTCAGATTATTAATCGTTGTTTTCAAATAAACGTTTGAAAATCCTTGAATATTTTATAAGAGGCATAAGTACATCCTTTTAGTTTAATTTAAAATACGTTATTTTTTTAGAAAATGCGATCGTTATATATAAACAGTGTACGCAAATATGTTCAAAATAATTTCCATTACAAACTGTTTAAGCAATTTTTGATGATTTGATAAAACTAACACGAATGATTGTAGCATCATAAAATATTTTGCCTCTGATATTCCAGTAAACTACAGTATATATCACAATACTAAAGAGAAAGTCCTCATCTCAACGTATCATTAATTTTTATGAATTTATTGCTATTTGACCCACTTGAGTCAATTTATGAGCGCGCTTTGATGGGGATTTAGAAATGTCACACCGCATTAGTGTATAAAACTGATTAATTTTTTCTAATTTTTATGCAAAATTACAAGTGTGGGATTGTTGGTCATATTCAGATCGAAACGTTGATTTAAATGATGAGTCTAACATATTATAGTTAACGTTGAGATTGCTGAAATGGACAATACAAAGGATATATTATTTCTTTTCAAGTATGAAAAATTGAAGTACTTTAGTCTGAAATTAAAATTTATACAGCCAGCAAATGTTCCAGGCTTACGGCCTATGGGCAACATCCATTGTACTGGCAGTGTTATATTGGACTTTCCCAGTACTATATAGGATACAATACTACTGCTCAATTTAAATAGTAGTACGATTAAGTAGTCTCTGCCGATGATTGTTGTAATTTTCCTTTCAAACATATGTTGGCTTCAGAACATTAACTTTAAGACGACTAGCAGAACGATCTGCTCAGTAGTGGAGCATTATCCTCATCATCATACACAAAGGTGGCTAATTACTACCCTTAATTGCACTTGAGTCGACATTGTACTTGACGGGAAATGTCGTTGTGCAATTTCTGTGTAATCGCGAACCATTAAAGTCTCAAGTTTTCGCCACCTCTGTATAAGATTTCGAACATTACAACCATTGATTGCTAAGCCGGTGATAACAATTATTTAAATCATGATCGCGAGTTGGATATAAACACCCATCATAATGCATTTAACCAGTCAAGCAACATGGCAAAACTACCCTCAGTCATGCATGTTGACGCGTTTCGATCCTTCATGATCATCATCAGAGTACAGCGACAAACTGATTAGCGAGGATCTAAGCTTAACGCATATATATATATATATATATTATATATATATATATATATGTGTATATATATATGCATTTATAGTCGCCTTCGTCGGGAAATAGTTGGTGACCACGGTATTTCAATAAATTGATCGTTTCTATTTTCACCATTTTTTAAAATATAAGAACAAAACAACGTACTCCATGGAATAACATTTATTAATAAATCTTATTTCTACCAGTATCTACAGCAATTGTTCTGGATTCGTTAGTATATTCGTTCATCCAATCCCACTGTACATTTGTCGTAACCAATCTCCTCTTCGTTATGTTAGCCTTTGTTTTGCGCAATTTAGACCACTACTTTTGCGCAATTTAGACCACTCCTTTACGACACATACATCAATTACGGACGCAATTACAATGAAAGCGATGACACACCAAATGACGTTACGCAAAAGAGTGGTCTAAATTGCGCAAAAGTAGTGGTCTAAATTGCGCAAAACAAAGGCTAACATAACGAAGAGGAGATTGGTTACGACAAATGTACAGTGGGATTGGATGAACGAATATACTAACGAATCCAGAACAATGGCTGTAGATACTGGTAGAAATAAGATTTATTAATAAATGTTATTCCATGGAGTACGTTGTTTTGTTCTTATATTTTAAAAAATGGTGAAAATAGAAACGATCAATTTATTGAAATACCGTGGTCACCCTATTCCACGAGCGACTATAAATGCATATATATATATATACATATATATATATATATATATATATATATATATATATATATATGGAACTAAAAAGAGATATGCGGCTCTCACATACATTGCACATGATTGGAAATGTCGATTGCACGATTTACATGTAATTTCAGCAGCTTTCGCTACCCCTATAGAAGTTCTACAATTAAACAATTATTCATTGTTCGGGTTGTGTTAACGATTATTTAAATCAAGTTTGCGAGCTCTATATAAGCACCAATATCATTGTATTTAACCAGTCGAACACATGACAAAACTACGGTCAGTCACAAAACGAATAACTCTGGTCTCCTTCTATAAAGTTATGCATTTTTGCTTTTCTTTACTTATATTTATACATTTGAAAAAGGGTTTTTAAACAGTTGAAGACTACTAGCGTAGCACATTTTTGGCATTCAAACTAAATGTAACAGAATAGCATTTTGCTGACGGAAACAGTTTTTCAAATTTAAATCTTGCCGATAAATCGAATTTAAAATAAGACATTCGGCAAATATAAAGTAGAGATACATTATAGTTACAAATATACGGTGTCGTTCGCCTCACGCCAAAGCTCCACGAAAACCACCTCCATCGTGAAAAAGAAACATGATGGAACAAGTAAGCCAGATGTTAATTGACTCGTTCTGTTCTGATAGAAGACTAATCAAGCATTCACCGATATTTTTTCGTCATATTTATTGATTTAAAAAAATCAGTGTTCATTACTTCAACAACACACCTAGTTCAACGACACCAATTAACATAGAGCCTAAACGAGGCTTCGGTCATAAATTATTTATGCTAAAATTTATGCCTAAAATGCAAACAATAACTTCACCATTGTTAGCTTGTATCGCCTACATGAACGATATTCCTTACAAATTTTAGTAATACTTTATCAATTCATGTGAATATTAGTCTTTAAAATGAACTCAGCGTATAGGTTACAAATAAAATAGTAATAACTCACAAACTAGTTGACCGCATTTCATGCTCAGCACAAACTGCCAAGCTATGCGCATAACTGACGATACAAAAAAATCTCGTAAACAAATGAACAAAACTGAAATTACATTACAGTCAAAAAAAATTTTTTTTAATTTTTGATCAAGTAAGAGTACAGTGCAACAAAGTAACTTAGTCAAAAACAAAGGTAAGTTTGATTAAGGAAGAAATTGTTGAACACAATGGTTTTTTAGGCAGAGTACATTTGAAGCGTTAACAAAATTTTCCTAATTTTGAACTAGTAGATATAAAATGCTTTAAATGAAAAGCAAAGGAAAGATTATAATGAATATTATATTAAATTGATCACGAATGTAATTTCTTATTTGTGAACCTCTTGTGCAGTAAATTTAGGTCGTTTGATCACCGTTTCTTTTATAAACAATTCTGAACTGCGTTTCTTACACGGTTCTAATATCGTATTAAGTATTCGACCCAAGAATTCTTTAATTGATGTAGCATTCATTAAATTTCTGCTAGATTCTATTTCAAACGATTCTCTTACACTATTGTAAGACATTTAAATTTGCAGAGTGCTACATACCACCCAGATTGTATTATGGCCAGTTTCTAATGATTCTGCGATCCAGATTTTATTTATTAATTTGGCCACATCTACATCCATTTTTACGGTTTCCCCTTCTAACTTTATTCAGTCGCAAGGTTTATCACGCATATACTTGATCACAATCACGACAATGAATTTAATAAATACCAGATGTATGCGATAATTTCTACCAGATTAGGAAGTAGGCTTCCCAATCTACATGTTTTTTTCAAAATAGTTCTTATTTTATATTTCGCAGCCAAAGATTTTACTTTCCCTTCGAAATAAAAAGTAGATAAAACCATTATATTCGAATTAACTTTGACTCCCTGCGATTGTGTTCTCCATCAAATCTCCATCACTCATTTCATATTCTATTAATTGTAACGGATAATCATTTAATTAAGATATATCTTATAATTTTTTTAAAATTCATCCTCTGTATGTTTGAAATCACATATCCTTAAGCTTTTCATTATAATTATGTATCTTTTTTATAGCTATAGCTTTCAAAAGAATTGCCGCTTATAATCAATTTGTTAATAACCTATTAAACTCCATTTCTAATCAGAATTTCATTTCACTTGTACGATTATCTAATTCAACGAATTTATTTAATTCAACCTCATTATGTTTCCATATAAAATATGCATCATCCAAGTTTCTAACACGAAGTAACTGTTTTAAAAATTGTCCTTATTATAAGGTTTGAATTCAAAAATGCATAAATAGATTAGCTACCAGAACGGATAGCGGTCGTCTCATAAGAAAACCTCTAATCTTTTTGAAATATTGGTTTCTGAATCTAAAAAACGTTGACGATATGCAGACGTTAAATAATTTCACCATGTAAATTATGTTCATATTGCTTTCTTCTATTTTTTGTGGTTTATCATTAAGGAACCCTCACAAACAATTAAATTTGCATTGAAAAGGTATACTATTATATATCGAAACCACATCTAAACTTATTATTCTGCCGCCCTCTTCAATTTTATAATTAAATTTTTTTCTATAAAACGATATTCGTTCATTAATTTTTTCAATAAAAATACCTGTATTTTCTTATTCTATGTCACAAAATTTAGAGATTTTATAGGTTAGAGAGTGCTGTAAGTACACAATTATTTATATTGTGGTTCCTTTTTCAATAACTTTAACCACTAATTAATCATCGGCGCGATTTGACCCCGTTGGTTGAAGCAATCGGCATGCACCGGGTCCAATTCCTCATTTTAAATCATATTTTAATTAATAATTTACATTCACCTTGTATTCGATCCTTAAAATTTTAACCTTTTTTATTTTAATATATTTCTTATAAAATTTGGCATTTAACTCTTCATTATTATCAGTTTTACTCATGAGGACTGTAGATTCCCCCTTATTAGATTCCAGGCGAATTAAATCATAGGATCGTAACTCATGTATTAGGAATCTAACCTCACTACCAAAATTGATTTTCAAATTACTATGTACTATTAATAATATCGCAAGCTCCCATTCGGAAGAAATTGTGTCACTCTAAAGACCTTGGTCATAATTTCATTTTTTGAAGGATATACTGATGGAAAGGCCGGATCATATGCCTACGATTTAGCAATTCTAACATATTGGCATACTTTGGCCTAAGAATGCCTAGATGAAGAAATCTATTTAATTGACTAGTTCTAGCTTCATTTCATTTTTCCGTGTAGTACCATGGAATATTGCATTAGACATAAATCTGAAGGTAAATAATTAATAAAATAAATATCATTTACAAAATATGTTAGTTTTGCTATATTTTTAGACGACTGGTTCATTAAAATGGGGATGGTGTTTACTTCAAGCTCGCAAACGTGATTTAAAGAACTATGTTAGATGATGGTGTGCGAATTTGTGTGTTCTTTAAACAATGAGTGCGGATTTTCATAAATATGACTGTCGTCTTGGTTGAATTATAATTGTACAAATATCACGAAGATTTTCCATTGAATGTGAGATAACTATTTGGTTCCAAAATAAAAAGTTCCAAAACAATGAACCACCATGAAAATGTAAGGGCAACCACAGTTGCATCATTTCACCTGGAGGGTATAAAACATATAGTCTAACGCATGTAAATGGTAAATTCTTATTCAGACATTCTCGACTGAATTAGTTAGATGAACATAACAGTTATAGAAATGCACACACAAACGTGACAGGTAATAATATAGATAAAGAAATAAGCACCCGGCCCATTAATTAATTAACAATGTCAGTATAAACTAAGAATTGTATAGTGTAGAAAAGGCTATTCATCCAGTAGACCGGTTTCGTCCTTATTGGGAACTCATCACATACTGACCAGAATTTGCCGCGGACAGGGCTCGAAGTACGTGATGAGTTCCCAATAAGGACGAAACCGGTCTACTGGATGAAAAGCCTTTTCTACATTATACAATTCACAGTTTATACTGACATATATGAGTAATTAATGGGTCAAGTGCTTATCTCAAGATCGCAACCTTCATTAAAGTAATTGTTTTTACTGCACGCGCAACCAATGTCCGTTCAATCTAGTGAAATGTCAGTCTGAAGTATAAATGATATGACAAGGGGAAACATCGCGTTTGCCTCATTAGCTTGTTTTGAAAAACTGGTGAGAATGGACCAGCTGAAGGAGGCGGCCGATAACGGCAGCCAAAATATTTTGCACAAAGAAAATAACTGGAATCAGTAATGCGCCTTATATGCTTACGCGTCTACCTTAAGGCTAATTTGCACAGTTAAACGTAATTCAATGCACGCGTACATCAATATATGTCAATCACGACATCTGCTTTGTCGTTTCTCCGTAATTGCGTCAGATACAGATCCGTTGCGCAAAACGATCCTTTTAAACATTGAATAAAAAGAGCGCAAGCGATCAAACCTGACGTTGACAAGAAATGAACTTTCGGTTAACAACCATTATACCTATTTAATTCGATGACTAGAAGGTTCTAAATAAGTTCCAATGTAATAAGATCGTGGTTTAACCTTGTCAAAATAATGTGATAAAAAAGGAACGTTTTTCGATTTTTGTTTTAATGCTCCATCATTTGTCAATGTTCAGTTGTAATGCTTCATTTGTCTCTGA
The DNA here is from genome assembly GCA_029291075.1 of Eudiplozoon nipponicum. Lineage (NCBI taxonomy): Eukaryota > Metazoa > Platyhelminthes > Monogenea > Mazocraeidea > Diplozoidae > Eudiplozoon > Eudiplozoon nipponicum. The sequence continues at coordinate 43,214 of JAQBSW010003321.1, forward strand.
AGTTATTCTACCAGCCTTAATTGTCAACTGATGAACGCAAACAAAATTGTACTATATCAAGACAAACCAACGACATTTTCCCGCATTTTGTTTCTTAAATTAATTTTAGTATAAATAAATAATATTTTGCCAGTCTCTATGGCAACATCGCATTTCAGTTGCATTGCTAAATTCCCAATGAGATAAACTCGCGTTACGCCAAACAAATTGACCTCTACAAGAAACTTTACAGAAGTCTAGCAAGTGAGAATTCAAAATAGCGAGTTATATGTCTAAGCATCAATCTTAAATATTTGCACATTATTTAGGCAAAAATAAATGCATTTGTCTGTGTTAAATTTGTTTGTCTTTTCTAAAGTAGTCCGAAGCAACAGCCTTTCTGACGAGTTTTTGTTGGTCAAATAGAACGCAACAAACGGTACCCAGCCAGTGTGCCAGTTGCATTCAAATTTAACTGAAATTTCCGACCTGAAGACCGGCGGCTCATAGCTGAGCTTAGCCGCATCAATAACGTTAAATATGACTATATAATCTGGATACTGCCCTTTTATGCCATGTAAAGCATAGAATCTGAATAAACCGTAAATTTGACACTTGTTGGTAGATAAAAAACAACCGAACGAGGCCATATGTTCCAGATGCGATAGCAGGTTTCGGCTGCTCAATTTCGCTGTAAAAGCAGATGCTCCGAGCAGACTGTGCTACTCAGCTATCGGTAGCCTGTCATCTAAGAGTCGAAAAACTATGAAATCTTAATCATTTACCTCCCATTGGAAATGTGTGACGGAATTTTCTACATCAGTTCATGCAAAAAAATAAACTCCGTGTTTATACGATAAATTTATGGCTGTTCCGCCCGTCTTTCTGTCTGAGTTTCATTATCTAGTCTGGTTTGAGAAACGAGTCACCAGTTATTTCTGTTTGCCCATTTTCTATTCAAGTTTTAGATTGCATATAGGATCTTTCTGTCCAATATGTGCCAAAAATCTAGAATAGTCAAATACTGTTTGTTGCGGAGAACTAATATATATGCAACTATGTATTAGGTATTGCGAACCTAGTAACAAATTAGTTCAGTTGTGACCAGAAGGATAAACCAAAGGCAGCATGAACGGAAAGTATAACCTCATGCACATTCGTTTCGTGCTTACTGGCGACTCATCAGTAGGAGCCGGTAATACGCTCTTTAACCACTGTATGTTTGGGTGAAGAATGTGGGATAATGTGGGACTTTACAATCTCCTAGACGAATTTGTAAACCTACAATAGTGAAGCTAACATCATTTAAAGTCTTCGACAAAGCGACTTCATTGCTAAATTAACGCTAAGGTCACAAATGAACTAATTTGTTACTAGGTTCGCAATACCTAATACATACTTGCATGTAGAATAGTCGTTTGATCCAACAATCTCCGATACGATGAATAATAAAATAGATTTTTACAAAAGAGAATATTAAATATAGAATTCGCCAAATAATAATTTCATTTCATTAAAATATGGTGTAGATTTCGAAGGTAAATTCTGTCCATTAGAAACGTTTTGTTTACAAAATACTGAGGAAATTACTTATGAAATGCTGTAAGTACATATATAGACTCAATAGTCCGCCCTGTAAAGACTTTACTAAAATCACCAAGCATAACTCCATATTTATTGCATAATTGCGAACGCTTTCCAACATTTCCTGTTCATCAGTGTACCACGCCAAAAAGCGGAATACTGAGAACAAGACCGAAATCCGTTTTCTTAAAAGCTAACCATATTTTCCCCATTGATAATAATATGAAATATGTCGTGTGGTTATATATAATTTTGGTAATGTGCTGTCTTTGATAAAAACACATAATTTGTTTGTGGAAAATGCATTGTATCAAATTTTATGCATTCAAATATACTTTTTCAGTTTTAATGGTCTTGGGTCTATATTCGATAAAAAATTGAGTTCTAGTCATTTTTTAAATTTTATTCTTACTTATTTGTACCAGCCATACGCTGAGTTTGTGGTTACTAAGGTTTGTTTATGCCCATTTGTATGTTTGTGTATCTGTGTGTGTGGAGATAGGGAAGGTTATCATTTTATAATGGCTGCTAACCTGAAATGGTACTATCGATTGAAGGCTTTTTAGACAGGATGTCGCGATTTTTGAATACTTCATGTGCGAATAAACTTTTGTTTTGTCTATCTTGTCACATTCTTCATGTTTTTTGTTCGGCCCACTAGATTCAACACAGGCTATGCAGAATAAAGAATAAATTACACTTATAGCTGTACATTGCCATGTGTTGTTAATGACAACACAAATCTTTATTTTATAGTTGCTTCTACAACAATCGGTTGTCAGTCCGATTCAACGGATATTTGGATTTGACTGAAAGCTAGAATCTGATTGCTGGCTTCGTCAAATCGGGGCTAGTGTATAAAAGCATTTTTCGAAGTTTTCGTTATTTTCATTTCATTTTATATCTGAAGCTATTAAATATATAATTTCTTGAATTCTGATACCGTTTCTACATTAAATTATATTGTATTAAAGTAGGCTGGTAGGATTTTATCCCGTACTCATATGCTATCCGCATAAACTAAATATGGCATAAGATTGGAACATCGATTCATCAAGCAGTCCAATTTCATCCTTATTGGGCATTCATGAAGTACTTACAAAAGGTTCTGCGACAATGCATCAACCTGGGACACATTTTCCTCAACGTCTTGAAACTCGTCCACTGCGCCACTCAAGCCATGTACAACCGGAAATTCTAAGTTACATAAGAACTGATTCATAAATCAATAGATTAAACTAGCACACTGAGAAAAAAGCTATCTTATAGTTAGTCAAAGACACAGCTTTAAAAGCAAAGATCAGACAAAGGCCCCCGGTCAATCTCTTATAATTTCAACGTTGATCCATGAATACCATGTGAATGCATAGATAAAAACTTTATGGTGTGGTTTCACATCTTTTTTGTCATTTAGAAACAAAATGTGTGATCATAAATAAAAAAATAATAAGCTTCCTTTTATGAAAAATGGTCAGTTAAATCTTGAAAAAACAGCATAGAAAGATAGGTATATACATTGTATATGAATTTGTAAATTTATTTTAATTGTGTCTAATAATTTAAAAACCAAATGCGGAAATAAAAATAAGTTTTTTAAGCTATTCAATCAAACAATCATTGATTGCGTGAGTGGTCATAACATTCTTTTAAAAAATCTTTCAATTTGTTGCGCGGTGTTGCAATTATTTGTCTTAAATGCGCAATTTGCTACTACGGGACAATTGATAGCACTCGTAGGTCGGTAAAGGCATTACATTTTTTTACATTTCCAGACGTAAAGCGTGGTTGTTTTACTGATTGATGGATTCTCACTTGTCCTGCCTTTTTAAAGAATTCCACAATGATCTCATATACAGAAAATGCTGCGGTAACATGTTTTGACGAACAGGATAATCCATATGTGTTTCAGGCACATTTAAATATGCGGCTCCGAACTCTGGTAGTCTTGCATGGTTAAATAAAATGGGATTGGTGATTATGACAAGCTGACAAGCGTAATTTAAGTAATGGTGTCACCATTCGCGAAATAAATTTTTGTTTTATTGTATAACTTATAAACCTGTGGTGAAAATTGCATAACATTAATGACAGTGTCTGCGTAGAATTTGTTCAGTTGACATTAACAGGCAGCCACATGCTATGTGAGACTACAAGAAGTGAGAGCAATATATCTAATTATGCTTTCCTCGAATATGCAATGCGGTTTGATCCTCGCTAGTCAATTTGCCGTTGTGCTCTGATGATGTCCTCCAAAGGTTGAAACGCATCGGTACGCGTGACTGATTGTAATTTTGTTGAGTCAAATAATATTTAGAATAAATTTTAATGTACGGACTGTGTGAGAAACAAAATAGTAGTCTTTTCAAAATATCAATATTGTAAGACTGGAAGGAATTCATTAAACTGCAGTAAATTCAATTACAAACTTGCAAAAAATATAACTGCAGATATTATCAAAAATTTTCCATGCCTTTTCTCCGCTACAATATCGACATTTTTGCAAGCTTAAGGCACTTAATCGAGCATCTAGAACAATCTGGCAGAAGTAAACTTTTTCACAGATAATTTGAATACAAATAAAGATTTACGTAATTAGATAAATGTCCAAAACAGGCGTAACCGCTTAATCTGAAATGGCACGAAACATGATCTAGTAAGTGGATTGACTTCCGATTTAAGATTTCCTGAATAACGAGTCATGTGGAAAAAAAATAGTTTATTCAACGCATCATGTACTATTCAGAAAACTATTACAGTATTTGTAAAAATCGCGCAATAAGCAACACAAACAATTCAGATGACAAAAGGTTATGCTCTGGTTTAGATGGTACGGTGATCCAAAATTATACCATCATTTGCATTTCAGGCTCATATTGCAAAAGTAATCAAAATTACAGTAATGCCAAGAGATCAAATGACCTTATGGTACGCAAAAGACTATTAAGAGATTTTACTCCGTATCCAGGTTCATTAGCAGGCCAAGCAACTTTTGACGAATTGAAGATGGGTCGTTTTCAAACTCGAGACACACTCGCATAAGCAACAGGAACACAATTTTCATTTAGTCAGTTGTTTTAATCGATCAATTATCTGGATCCCAACGATTATATTTAACATAAAAGAAGAAAACGTTACTAAATTGGTTGTATCAGATGCGCATATAATGTAATTCGTTTGGGCCTGTTACGTAAAAGTAACAAGAAGCCAGATTTGTAATACGATATTTAAATTCCAAAAATTCGCGGCTTACTTTCAGATCTAAAGAAATAATTCGATAATTGTTGCGATAATTAAAAGCTAATTTTCTTCTAAAATGTTCTCATGTTAACATTGAGCGTGTGTAATAGAGCACTGCCTTAAAAATAGCTTCCTACTAAATTCTATTATTAATTTAGCGACAAGCAATAAATATCCCGCATCGTCACTTGAACTGAAAACCCATGACTCACCGCTAACAACTGTGTTCTTTATCAACCTAACTCCAGAATAATCATCACTGCTCTAAATTATAGAGCTTTACAAGTTTGAGTCAGATTGAATTTATTTTTATCTTTGCACATGTGAAGGTTACTATGAATTATATTAAAGCTCGTATTCCAAAGTTATATATATATATATATATATATATATATATATATATATATATATATATATATATATATATATATAAAAGTACTTAAGCCAGCCATTGTCATTCAAATTCGCCTATAATGAAACACTAACAGTGCGTTACACTCGATTCACGGTTTAGTAACCACATATAGTTTGCCATAGATTATGGAGAAGGTAGAAACAATTGAATGAACTAAATGTTAAGTTGAGTGACAAGGTTCAGCGAATTATTCATTTCAAAAATGTAAACTTAATAAATGCACTGGCTGACACAATGATGTCACAAGAGAAAACCAAGGATCACAGAGACAGAGAGATATGCAAATAGTTAAGGAAGGCAATCATATAAAGCTTACTTTTCCATAAGAGCTACCCTCTTTTGTAATGGATTTTGTCGAATAAAATGTAAACAAAAAATCAATAACATGAGAGCTAAGAATAGGCTTAGTTTCATTCGAGAAAGAAGTACAAAAACTCTAAATCATATTACAAGTTTACAAGAGCTGAGACAGAATCATATGAAAATATTCTAACCTCCTATTTCAGTTAGCATTATCTTATTCAAAGTGATTTTCTATTAATAGTTTTGATTATAACCTCTGATTGCTCTAACTCATGGTATCTGCCTGTAGATAGGACTTAATAAAAATATTTGACACAAAGATTTTTCTATTTCTAACATGGTAAATTACTTCAACTGTATATCAAAAGATGTTTACAGTATTTCCAGTCTATTTGATGTCCCGTTTCCTGTAAGTGTCTCAACCCATCTGATCTCAGAATATGTCCACAATTTCATGCTCTTGGTTATTCTCATATTCAAAACTTTATTGGACTCATAATCTCTATATGTTCAAATTATTTAATTGTTTGCACATAATGCAAAACATAACTGATGTATTAAAGGTATTTTTCTCCTCCTTGTTTGGTAATTTATTACCTCATTCAGATGTTTGTTTCGATAAAATTTGGATGTATTCTTTGGATACTAAAATCCTCCCTTCTCTACTCCGTTTCAAATCAGTTAATACCAAAAACTTAAGCTTTCAATATTGTTTACCGTGCTTTAACTGATCCATTTGTCAAACGAATTTCATTATGATAGCCGATATTGTCTATGATGACACTTCCATCCGTTTTTTATGAATGTTACTTCTAATCCATTTAATTCATAAGCTCGCCATTACAAATCAATCATTTTATGACATTATAATATTATCGATTTTAGAATACAATTTTATTTCGTAAGAGTGGTCCGAATAGATATTTTGTCGGATACTTAATAAAGCACCTGCCTTTGAAACATTCTTGTCTAACACTCGAATAATCCACCCCAATTTTTTGTAGATAAATGATAATTAAAACTTTATTTCACTTTCTTGAACAAACTACAATTCGCCTGTTTGATACGATAGATTAATAAATTTCTTTATGTCTTAATGGCAATTATTCCAAATTACGAAAATATCGTCAAACTGCCTCATGAACGAATTTGTTATGAGAGTTGTTTTTCCTACAGATTTATTTCCAGATTATAGATGAATATGATTGCAACTGGAACAGACATTTTTTGTCTCATAGGAGCACCTTTCATTTGTTTACAAAATTCCTTTCGGAATATAAAGTAGGTAGTGGAGGTCAGATATTGGAAACTTTATTAATATTTTCTTATATTATGTTATAGTCGTTGAAGCACATTTAACACATTGAATTGTTGCTTGCACCAAAATATATTAGTCTATTTAGATATACATCCAGGCAAGAGAGTCTAGCAATCTCCACTTAATTGGGTTTAATAACACCATTTATTAAACTATGTGTTCATTAATATATAATCTAAACCTAATGCGTATTTTAGAATTCCATTGCAAAGAAATTTTAACATTTTTGAATTTGATGTATTCTGAAAATTCCTATCTTACCGAAGTGGATTACCATCTTGATAAATCCTCACGAAACAGTATAATATGAGTGAGTCTGTATTGCATTGTAATAGTTAGTTACAATATAATTGAGACGGAATTATATTAAACAATTCTAAACTTCTCTTGCAGTTAACATTATCTTATTCAAAGTTTTGGTCTCCTATCATGTTCGAGTATTATCCCTGAATAATCTATTCATTTGCTTTGTCAAATCATAAGGCTTCATTAAATAATGGATCCAAAGATTTCAGTACAGCGCTTAATTTCCTGACATTGATTCTGTATTTTATTTCAATCGATTATCATATTAGCCTAGTATACCTATTGCAATCTTACTAAAACGCTTTTGCAGTCTTCCCAGTCTATCTGAAGATGAGCCTTCTGACGTCTGGCTAGGTCAGGTGTCAAAATGCACCCACTTCTGCCGTTTTGTGTTCGTTATTTACGGATGAATAATATCGGGTGCTCATCAGTCAATTATGAAAGATAAATACTATATTTATAATAAGATCTATTTTATGCATGCATTTCGCGCTCACTGACTACGCCTCAGTACAATTCTAATTTGATGCCACAAGCCTTCTGTACATTTTTTCAAGTAATTTAATTCAAATTGACGAATCATTATTTCGAGCGTTGGACGACAATAATATATTGTAATTTGGTGTGTAGATTCGGCTTCGTCTTCTTATTCATCATGTATTTCTCTTATTAAGTTATATATATATATATATATATATATATATATATATATATATATATATATATATATATATATGTATATATATATATGTGATAGCAGTATGTATTTATTATTTCTGATGAATGCATGCATATAACTAATGGGTGTACTTATAAAAGGATAAAAAAAGAGAAAGAAGTAAAAGATTACACACTTTTAAGCTGACTATGACATACTATTATAATTATCTACGAACTGGCTGTTAACAAGATACACTCCCTACCTAATACATAAATACGTCTAGGTTAGCTCTAATTTATTGCGCGGGTGGAGATAACAATTGTTTAAATCAAGATTGTGAGCTTAATATATACACCAATCCGGTTGTATTTACATTTGTCAGTGTAAACAAAGCGTTATATAATGTAGCAAAGGAAGTACCAGTAGACCGGTTTCGTCCTTGATGAGAACTCTTCAAGTACAGTTGAGAATATTTCTATGAACGGAGATCGAAACAGGGCACGTTTGCTTCGACGTCTAGGACTTTCAACTGCGCCACACTGTCACGCATTATATGCAATTTTCAGTTATGTGGTTGGTTGTTCATGGCATCAGGTCGAGCCTATGAGGCATCCCTTTATAACTTTAGCACCAATTAGCTAATCTGTCATTATAGAACAGACATCACGCTGCCGAGGATAGTTATATTGAATTAATGATCTACATAATTAAGCAATCATTGATTGCGCGGGTGGTAATATCAAATGTATGAATCAAGTTTTCGTGCTTAATATACACAACAATCCATCATATATCGATTTATCAGTATAAACTAGGCATTTTTAACATAGCAGAGTCAATTCTTCCAGAAGAGCTGTTTCGTTATTATAGAAAATTCTTCAAGTTCTGTCCAGAATTTGCTGCGGATAGGGATCGAACCAAGACATGATTGCCTCAGGGACTGTAACTCCATTTACTACGCCACCCTGGCGTGCTGAATGGAAAGTAGTTGAAGATATGTTAATAAGAACGAAACCTACCTACCGTATTAATTGCCCCTGCTACATTATAAATTATTTAGTTCATACTGACAAATCTATTAATAATTAGATTGGTGTTTATGGCAAGGTAACAATCTTGACTTAAATAGAATATGAAAATTTCATTATTATGCTTTTTAATAATATTCGAGGCTTCATTCGTTCAAAAATCAATTTTAATCAATGTTTAGTTGGATTAGCAAAAGATCATACATCCAAATATCATAATTTGTTTGTTTTATCATTTATTTTGTATTCACGCTATTCGGATATAATGGAAAAGTATGTAAACGATTGAGAATACTACTATTTTTCATTTTATGTCTCAAATTTCAACTCGGACGTTTATTTCTCCAAGTTCACGGTTTAAGTCGAAGTATACCAAATGTAGGCATATTAATAATCACAAGGCAGCAATAGAAACTTAATTCCAAGTTTTGGATATAGAGGATTACTTTAATTTATTGGAGCGTTTATATGCAACTTTTATTCATAACCTCACACAAATAAACATTTGACAATTAACAATAATGCCTTTTGAAAATAAATAAATGAGCAACATACTAAATAAAACTGATTTTTCTATCAGGTTGTACAGCCAGAACAATCGGCCTAAGGTCTTAAGTCTCAATATTCACACCAGCTTTATCAACGCTATAAGCGTCTATCTCTTAGGACTCTGAAAACCTTTATGTTCCTCTTGCAGTTGACTGGCTGTTCATTTCAATAGAAATAATACACTCTTTACCCACTGTATATGTTTGGGTGAGGAATGCGTGAAAAGTAAGACGGTACAATCTACTATATGAATTTTTAAACCTGCAGTAGTGAAGCTAACTTCATATAAAGTCTTCAAAAATACAACTTCAAAGCTAAATCTCATATTGACCGTAATACGTAATGCTATATTTTTTTTTATTTGTAACAGCATAATTGTCTTTAGTACAACTGCATGTAAACATAATACCAAAAAAATCTGAAGCTGAAACATAAATCCAAAGGTACACGCAAATATACAGTCGCGCATAGACACAATTCCTTAAATCAAGGTTGCGAGCTGGAAGCAAACAACAATCCCATTGTATTTAAAACCGCAGTCCATATATATGGAAAACCAAATTAGATATGCGGCTCTCACTTCAAGCAACCTTAAATACATTGTACGTGACTGGTAATGTACGCTGCACAATTTCTATGCAGTCACAAACATTAGCTGTTTGTAGCTTTCGCCACACATATATATAAAGAAAACACAATTAAGCAACAATAGAGTGCGAGGGAGTTGGTGACAATTCTTTAAATCAAGTTTGCGAGCTTGAAGTAAACACCAAACCCATTGTATTTAACCAGTCGTCGAGCAACAACAAAACTACCGCCAGTCGCAACGCACTGACGCGTTTCGACCTTCCATGATCATCATCAGAGTACGACGAGGATCAAATCGCATTGCATATATATGGAAAGCAAAATTAGATATGCGGCTCTCACTTCTAGTAGTCTACAATACATTGTACGTGACTGGGAATGTGACTGAATGAATGTGTAAACCTGCAGTAGTGAAGCTAACATTATATAAAGTCTCGACAATGCGATTTCAACGCTAACTCACTCTATATAATATATATAGTTTTGCAGTTAAATACAATGTCTGTTAATTTTGTACACAAGAGCTGAATTTTCGCTTTTTGAAATATTATATATAGGATGTAGTTCACAACACATTAATCCAAAAGGAAATAAATTTTAAAATCAACTGAATGACGGATAATAGAATTAAGCAACTATCCGCCGCATAATTGATTTATTTTAAATACGTCTATGTGCTAAGAACCTGGTTTTCAGACTATAGCCCACTTCCTGCATTAGATCAAAAAGGACTATTTTTACACCGAATGCACATCCTGATATAAACTTTATAAGCCAGTAAGAATGTCATTTCATTCTCCCCCACATAAAATGAGCAGGATGGGAGAGTCGCGCTAACTTCAACAAGCTAAACTCCAGGACGTACCACGTGCATGCGCAATTAAGCTCACAACCATTTATTCACACGAGCCTTAGTATCCACTCACAACTTAAGCTGAGCTTCCTTACTTCGAGTCATCCAGTGCTTAGTAAAAAAACACACACATCTATAAGTTCCGCGCAGCAAAATACGCTTGAAAATTTAATTGTAACACTTTTAAATTGATGTCACGTGGACACTAAACAACGATTTGTAATAATTCACCTGGTTACTATCACATGTTAGCTATCATATTCGCTTTAATTTCAAATTTTAATTAAGCTTTAGGCTGCCGTATCTATCTAACTTTACATTAGCAGTGGTCAACATTTCGTTTATTTTCCAACATAGGAAAGGCAATTCATCCACGTTATGCAATGCTTAGTTTATTCTAGCAAATGCACGTATATAATAGGACTGGTGTTTAGACTAAGATCTGAATCGTGATTTAAATAAATGTTATTACCGCCCGTATACGCAAGGTTCGTTTAATTTTTAACATTTACTTTTCAATTCGCCAAAAACCATTAAAAATGGTCAATTTCCTGTGTAATCACATGCAGACTTTGGTTGCCATGCTCTTACCATGCTATTGAACCAGATCCTCACATGAATTTAAATTAAACAAAATATTGCTTTGGTTGATAAATAATTTGCATGTTATCTACTTCTGGTGAAATGTCATTCATATATTTCCCTGGATTAAAATGTATGATTTGCTGACACAAGCTAAACGCATTTTAAAATCGAAATTTTTTTAAAGATGAGTCTCCAAATTTCTATGTGCTTCTAAATCAATACCGTTTGATTGCTGAAACAAGCTAATGGCTAATACATGACATTGATAACCACTTGTGGTTATTTAACACCAGTACTTTTTTAACGGTATATATATATATATATATATATATATATATATATATATATTCACATTTAAGTATATGTGGATGTGCATTCGTTGCCAATATAATATAAACACAAAAAAAATAGCAAATGCAATTAATCAAGTAGACGGTTTCGTTCTCATTCTGCATTCATCAGATAAATGGCATTATTAAAAGAATGAAAAAATTGCGAAACTGGATTAATCGAAATTACCTGATCTGCGTTTTGACTAACACAGGGAGAATGCCAGTTTTTTTGTTTCTTCAAAATATTTGGTTCAGATTTGGCGACCATCTTCTTCAGTTCACTCATCGTCACAAGTTATAAAGATCAAAAATCCCTCATTAGTTTGTAATTTAGAACTTTTGATGATGAGTGAATTGAAGAAGATGGCTGTAAAAGGCCATCGAAATATTTTGAAGAAGCAAAACAACTTAAATTCAGCCTGTTTTAGTCAAAACGCAGATCAAGTAAACTTAGCATAATTGCAACGGCAGAAATTTGTAGAAGCTGACATTTGCATCAATCATGTAACTCTTCCATTACGCCAACAAAGACGGTCATTGCATGCTATTTTAACTATATAGCAACTAATTTTCTGTGCAGTCTTTCCTTCAGCTGGATCCTACTCGGCATCGCATTCGACGTGCATTTCCAATTGGCCCTCCTAGATCAATCATTATATTGCAGAACCCGTGCCATCATGGTAAGTGATTCGAATTAAATTATAATCTCCGGATTTGATTACATGCACCTCGTCAATCTGAACAAAACACTACCCGCTCATGATCACTTCCACGATTTCCATGGTAACGGTATCTTAAGGATAGATCGAAGGTGGCAATTTAGATATATTTGAAGTTGGCAATAACAGGCGATCACGTGTCACAAATATTAACTGAACGCGTTTGGTGTAAATATCATGCCGTTTTCTTTCTCTCGAAAGTTTGCATTTAGCTGTACAGCTCTGAACAAAATGATCTCGTGATCGATCACTGTTGATAGTCCTGACTTCTACTAAATACATGCAAAAAGGACTAACTCGTAGTTTAATAGGTGATGTGAACTTACTACCTCAGGTAAAGCTTAAATCATGCAAAAAAATTTAAATTAGTAAACATGTATGCTTAAGTGTGCAATCTTACTAAATAAGTAAAGATCAATGTTTAATCTGCCAGTCTTAATATAAATTACTCCAGGGGTAGCATGAAAAAGAATCGTTACCCTATTAAATAGATAATGTTTCTTGAATAAATAAATGTATGTGCATTGGGCATGTGCCTGGCTGGCTTGTGGTGGTGGTAAACGAATAATTAATATAATATTGATTTTTTAAATTTCGCGACGTTATAGCTCCCGTTATTCTGTTCTTTTGCATTATGCATTACCTTTGCTATATGATGCAATGTTTCGTTTATAATGTCAAAATACATATAATTAAAATCCTGCCATTAGACTTCAAACCAATATAACTACACCAAGTGGTAAATTGTGTCTTTTATGATGTCAGATCGTGAGGTAACCAATTAAAAAAATTCAGGTATTAGAAGATTCCACAAAGATTCCGCCTGAAGAAAAGACTAACCAGAAAATATAAGTTCTTATATTACTTTAAATTGAGTCTAGTACGGAGCACGGCTGTCGCAGTGGTTAGAGTAACACTCTGCGTTAAAACTTTTCCAAGCTTCATATCCCGTCCGCGGCAAACTCTGGAAAGTAAGTGATGATTTCCCAATAAGGACGAACCTGACCTACTGGATGAATTACATTTACTATCTGATAATTTTTGTAGTTTACACTGGCAAGGATCATATAATCAAAATCCTCATTAGGCCTCAGTATTATATATATATATATATATATATATATATATATATATATATATATATATATATATATATATATATATATATATATATATATATTGATTCGTCACGATAAGGATTACTTAACAATCATGAGGGCACGACAGAAGCTTACGTGATATGTATCATATCTCTAAGGATCTATAAATTTTTTATTCAGTAATTCTTGAATTGGAGAGGCACCTTTAAATAATCTGTAATTATGCCCAGAAATACAGTTTACAACTTATTTGGTTTGGATAGAACCATATCTAAAGCCATTAACGTGTAAATAAATTAATGTGATGTTACGTTAGACGTGATACAAAGTGTCCTGTGTATCCGAGAAAGTTCATCCATATAAACAAACTGATAAAATTTTTGAAGTGAGAACAGAGATTGGCAATCAAATCGCCAAGCGTTTTAACGATCGATTACAAACAAAAATATCAATGTAATTAAACGAACATTGGTTGCGCGGGTGGTGATAACAATTATTATAATCAAGGTTGCGGTCTTGATATAAACACCTGACCCATTAATTACTTACATATGTCAGTATAAACTAAGAATTGTATAGTGTAGAAAGGCAATTCATCCAGTAGACCGGTTTCGTCCTTATTGGGAACTCATCAAGTACTAGCCAGAATTTGCCGCGGACAGGATACGAACCTGGGCACGTCTGCTTCGGAATCTGGTGCTCTAACCACTGAGCTATCCTACTGCACACTACACTACACACAATTTTCAGTTATATACTAACTAATGTAACTTGGTTAGTCAATTTTTTCTTTAGTTGGAGCTCATATGGCATCCATTTAGACCCAAAGTTCCAACTAACCATGCCCAATCTGTCATTACTCAACAGACACCCCATTACATGGGAAAGTGGTATTGAAATGAACATTTATATAATTAAACGAACATTGGTTGCGCGGGTGGTGATAACAATTATTATAATCAAGGTTGGGGTCTTGATATAATCACCTGACCCATTAATTACTTACATATGTCAGTATAAACTAAGAATTGTATAGTGTAGAAAAGGCAATTCATCCAGTAGACCGGTTTCGTCCTTATTGGAACTCATCAAGTACTGGCCAGAATTTGCCGCGGACAGGATACGAACCTGGGCACGTCTGCTTCGGAATCTGGTGCTCTAACCACTGAACTATCCTGCCGCACACTACACTGCACACAATTTTCAGTTATATACTAACTAATGTAACTTGGTTAGTCTATTTTTCCTTTTTTAGGTGGAGCTCATATGGCATCCATTTAGACCCAAAGTTCCAACTAGCCATGCCCAATCTGTCATTTACTGAACAGACACCACATTACATGGGGAAGTGGTATTGAAATGAACATTTATATAATTAAACGAACATTGGTTGCGCAGGTGGTGATAACAATTATTATAATCAAGGTTGCTGTCTTGATACAAACACCTGACCCATTAATTACTTACATATGTCAGTATAAACTAAGAATTGTAAAGTGTAGAAAACGCAATTCATCCAGTAGACCGGTTTCGTCCTTATTGAGAACTCATCAAGTACTGGCCAGAATTTGCCGCGGACAGGGCTCGAACATAATGAGTTCCCAATAAGGACGAAACCGGTCTACTGGATGAATTGCCTTTTCTACACTATACAATTCTTAGTTTATACTGGCATATGTAAGTAATTAATGGGTCAGGTGTTTATATCAAGAACGCAACCTTGATTATAATAATTGTTACCACCACCCGCGCAACCAATGTTCGTTTAATTATATAAATGTTCATTTCAATACCACTTCCCCATGTAATGGGGTATCTGTTCAGTAATGACAGATTGGGCATGGTTAGTTGGAACTTTGGGTCTAAATGGATGCCATATGAGCTTCACCTAAAGGAAAAATTGACTAACCAAGTTACATTAGTTAGTATATAACTGAAAATTGTGTGTAGTGTAGTGTGCAGCAGGATAGCTCAGTGGTTAGAGCACCAGATTCCGAAGCAGACGTGCCCAGGTTCGTATCCTGTCCGCGGCAAATTCTGGCCAGTACTTGATGAGTTCCCAATAAGGACGAAACCGGTCTACTGGATGAATTGCCTATTCTACACTATACAATTCTTGGTTTATACTGACATATGTAAGTAATTAATGGGTCAGGTGTTTATATCAAGACCACAACCTTGATTATAATAATTGTTATCACCACCCGCGCAACCAATGTTCGTTTAATTATATAAATGTTCATTTCAATACCACTTCCCCATGTAATGTGGTGTCTGTTCAGTAATGACAGGTTGGGCATGGTTAGTTGGAACTTTGGGTCTAAATGGATGCCATATGAGCTCCACCTAAAGGAAAAATTGACTAACCAAGTCACATTAGTTAGTATATAACTGAAAATTGTGTGTAGTGTAGTGTGCGGCAGGATAGCTCAGTGGTTAGAGCACCAGAGTCCGAAGTAGACGTGCCCAGGATCGTATCCTGTCCGCAGCAAATTCTGGCCAGTACTTGATGAGTTCCCAATAAGGACGAAACCGGTCTACTGGATGAATTGCCTTTTCTACACTATACAATTCTTAGTTTATACTGACATATGTAAGTAATTAATGGGTCAGGTGTTTATATCATGACCGCAACCTTGATTATAATAATTGTTATCACCACCCGCGCAACCAATGTTCGTTTAATTATATAAATGTTCATTTCAATACCACTTCCCCATGTAATGTGGTGTCTGTTCAGTAATGACAGATTGGGCATGGTTAGTTGGAACTTTGGGTCTAAATGGATGCCATATGAGCTCCACCTAAAGGAAAAATTGACTAACCAAGTTACATTAGTTAGTATATAACTGAAAATTGTGTGTAGTGTAGTGTGCGGCAGGATAGCTCAGTGGTTAGAGCACCAGATTCCGAAGCAGACGTGCCCAGGTTCGTATCCTGTCCGCGGCAAATTCTGGCCAGTACTTGATGAGTTCCCAATAAGGACGAAACCGGTCTACTGGATGAATTGCCTTTTCTACACTATACAATTCTTAGTTTATACTGACATATGTAAGTAATTAATGGGTCAGGTGTTTATATCAAGACCGCAACCTTGATTATAATAATTGTTATCACCACCCGCGCAACCAATGTTCGTTTAATTATATAAATGTTCATTTCAATACCACTTCCCCATGTAATGTGGTGTCTGTTCAGTAATGACAGATTGGGCATGGTTAGTTGGAACTTTGGGTCTAAATGGATGCCATATGAGCTCCACCTAAAGGAAAAATTGACTAACCAAGTTACATTAGTTAGTATATAACTGAAAATTGTGTGTAGTGTAGTGTGCGGCAGGATAGCTCAGTGGTTAGAGCACCAGATTCCGAAGCAGACGTGCCCAGGTTCGTATCCTGTCCGCGGCAAATTCTGGCCAGTACTTGATGAGTTCCCAATAAGGACGAAACCGGTCTACTGGATGAATTGCCTTTTCTACACTATACAATTCTTAGTTTATACTGACATATGTAAGTAATTAATGGGTCAGGTGTTTATATCATGACCGCAACCTTGATTATAATAATTGTTATCACCACCCGCGCAACCAATGTTCGTTT
Organism: Eudiplozoon nipponicum; assembly: GCA_029291075.1. Lineage (NCBI taxonomy): Eukaryota > Metazoa > Platyhelminthes > Monogenea > Mazocraeidea > Diplozoidae > Eudiplozoon > Eudiplozoon nipponicum. Next base: position 60,370 of record JAQBSW010003321.1, read on the forward strand.
AATTATATAAATGTTCATTTCAATACCACTTCCCCATGTAATGTGGTGTCTGTTCAGTAATGACAGATTAGGCATGGTTAGTTGGAACTTTGGGTCTAAATGGATGCCATATGAGCTCCACCTAAAGGAAAAATTGACTAACCAAGTTACATTAGTTAGTATATAACTGAAAATTGTGTGTAGTGTAGTGTGCGGCAGGATAGCTCAGTGGTTAGAGCACCAGATTCCGAAGCAGACGTGCCCAGGTTCGTATCCTGTCCGCGGCAAATTCTGGCCAGTACTTGATGAGTTCCCAATAAGGACGAAACCGGTCTACTGGATGAATTGCCTTTTCTACACTATACAATTCTTAGTTTATACTGACATATGTAAGTAATTAATGGGTCAGGTGTTTATATCAAGACCGCAACCTTGATTATAATAATTGTTATCACCACCCGCGCAACCAATGTTCGTTTAATTATATAAATGTTCATTTCAATACCACTTCCCCATGTAATGTGGTGTCTGTTCAGTAATGACAGATTGGGCATGGTTAGTTGGAACTTTGGGTCTAAATGGATGCCATATGAGCTCCACCTAAAAGAAAAATTGACTAACCAAGTTACATTAGTTAGTATATAACTGAAAATTGTGTGTAGTGTAGTGTGCGGCAGGATAGCTCAGTGGTTAGAGCACCAGATTCCGAAGCAGACGTGCCCAGGTTCGTATCCTGTCCGCGGCAAATTCTGGCCAGTACTTGATGAGTTCCCAATAAGGACGAAACCGGTCTACTGGATGAATTGCCTTTTCTACACTATACAATTCTTAGTTTATACTGACATATGTAAGTAATTAATGGGTCAGGTGTTTATATCAAGACCGCAACCTTGATTATAATAATTGTTATCACCACCCGCGCAACCAATGTTCGTTTAATTATATAAATGTTCATTTCAATACCACTTCCCCATGTAATGTGGTGTCTGTTCAGTAATGACAGATTGGGCATGGTTAGTTGGAACTTTGGGTCTAAATGGATGCCATATGAGCTCCACCTAAAGGAAAAATTGACTAACCAAGTTACATTAGTTAGTATATAACTGAAAATTGTGTGTAGTGTAGTGTGCGGCAGGATAGCTCAGTGGTTAGAGCACCAGATTCCGAAGCAGACGTGCCCAGGTTCGTATCCTGTCCGCGGCAAATTCTGGCCAGTACTTGATGAGTTCCCAATAAGGACGAAACCGGTCTACTGGATGAATTGCCTTTCTACACTATACAATTCTTAGTTTATACTGACATATGTAAGTAATTAATGGGTCAGGTGTTTATATCAAGACCGCAACCTTGATTATAATAATTGTTATCACCACCCGCGCAACCAATGTTCGTTTAATTATATAAATGTTCATTTCAATACCACTTCCCCATGTAATGTGGTGTCTGTTCAGTAATGACAGATTGGGCATGGTTAGTTGGAACTTTGGGTCTAAATGGATGCCATATGAGCTCCACCTAAAAGAAAAATTGACTAACCAAGTTACATTAGTTAGTATATAACTGAAAATTGTGTGTAGTGTAGTGTGCGGCAGGATAGCTCAGTGGTTAGAGCACCAGATTCCGAAGCAGACGTGCCCAGGTTCGTATCCTGTCCGCGGCAAATTCTGGCCAGTACTTGATGAGTTCCCAATAAGGACGAAACCGGTCTACTGGATGAATTGCCTTTTCTACACTATACAATTCTTAGTTTATACTGACATATGTAAGTAATTAATGGGTCAGGTGTTTATATCAAGACCGCAACCTTGATTATAATAATTGTTATCACCACCCGCGCAACCAATGTTCGTTTAATTATATAAATGTTCATTTCAATACCACTTCCCCATGTAATGGGGTGTCTGTTCAGTAATGACAGATTGGGCATGGTTAGTTGGAACTTTGGGTCTAAATGGATGCCATATGAGCTCCACCTAAAGGAAAAATTGACTAACCAAGTTACATTAGTTAGTATATAACTGAAAATTGTGTGTAGTGTAGTGTGCGGCAGGATAGCTCAGTGGTTAGAGCACCAGATTCCGAAGCAGACGTGCCCAGGTTCGTATCCTGTCCGCGGCAAATTCTGGCCAGTACTTGATGAGTTCCCAATAAGGACGAAACCGGTCTACTGGATGAATTGCCTTTTCTACACTATACAATTCTTAGTTTATACTGACATATGTAAGTAATTAATGGGTCAGGTGTTTATATCAAGACCGCAACCTTGATTATAATAATTGTTATCACCACCCGCGCAACCAATGTTCGTTTAATTATATAAATGTTCATTTCAATACCACTTCCCCATGTAATGTGGTGTCTGTTCAGTAATGACAGATTAGGCATGGTTAGTTGGAACTTTGGGTCTAAATGGATGCCATATGAGCTCCACCTAAAGGAAAAATTGACTAACCAAGTTACATTAGTTAGTATATAACTGAAAATTGTGTGTAGTGTAGTGTGCGGCAGGATAGCTCAGTGGTTAGAGCACCAGATTCCGAAGCAGACGTGCCCAGGTTCGTATCCTGTCCGCGGCAAATTCTGGCCAGTACTTGATGAGTTCCCAATAAGGACGAAACCGGTCTACTGGATGAATTGCCTTTTCTACACTATACAATTCTTAGTTTATACTGACATATGTAAGTAATTAATGGGTCAGGTGTTTATATCAAGACCGCAACCTTGATTATAATAATTGTTATCACCACCCGCGCAACCAATGTTCGTTTAATTATATAAATGTTCATTTCAATACCACTTCCCCATGTAATGTGGTGTCTGTTCAGTAATGACAGATTGGGCATGGTTAGTTGGAACTTTGGGTCTAAATGGATGCCATATGAGCTCCACCTAAAGGAAAAATTGACTAACCAAGTTACATTAGTTAGTATATAACTGAAAATTGTGTGTAGTGTAGTGTGCGGCAGGATAGCTCAGTGGTTAGAGCACCAGATTCCGAAGCAGACGTGCCCAGGTTCGTATCCTGTCCGCGGCAAATTCTGGCCAGTACTTGATGAGTTCCCAATAAGGACGAAACCGGTCTACTGGATGAATTGCCTTTTCTACACTATACAATTCTTAGTTTATACTGACATATGTAAGTAATTAATGGGTCAGGTGTTTATATCAAGACCGCAACCTTGATTATAATAATTGTTATCACCACCCGCGCAACCAATGTTCGTTTAATTATATAAATGTTCATTTCAATACCACTTCCCCATGTAATGTGGTGTCTGTTCAGTAATGACAGATTGGGCATGGTTAGTTGGAACTTTGGGTCTAAATGGATGCCATATGAGCTCCACCTAAAGGAAAAATTGACTAACCAAGTTACATTAGTTAGTATATAACTGAAAATTGTGTGTAGTGTAGTGTGCGGCAGGATAGCTCAGTGGTTAGAGCACCAGATTCCGAAGCAGACGTGCCCAGGTTCGTATCCTGTCCGCGGCAAATTCTGGCCAGTACTTGATGAGTTCCCAATAAGGACGAAACCGGTCTACTGGATGAATTGCCTTTTCTACACTATACAATTCTTAGTTTATACTGACATATGTAAGTAATTAATGGGTCAGGTGTTTATATCAAGACCGCAACCTTGATTATAATAAAAATATCAATGGTTTGAAACTCATTGGCAGTTAAAAAAATAACTTGTGAGTTTTTAAACAAAGTTGTGATAAACATCGAAAGAATTCAGGCAAATAGCTTGGTGATCTAAAATATCGAACTCGCAGTGGCACTGCGCATCCAAGGCAATATCTAATGTTTATTATTGCATGCAACACAATTGAAGTTTTAAACACGCTGCTAAATAATAAGCTCCAATATGTCAGACGTGTAAGGCCAAAGTATTATTCGGTGACCAGACGAGAGAACACTACTTGTGGCACGCCGTAATTAGGTAGTCCCAGTTTCCTTGTTGTTCAACTGAGTCAATTGGTCGAATTTTACATAAATGCGTGAATTACTTGACAGGCCTGTTTGATACAATTATCAACATGCCTTGCCGCATTACAACTGCTTTACAACTGTGCACATTATAAGTATGATCAGTCGATAGCGTGTCTGTGTAGAGTTGAGTGTGAAATCACCAAGAGAGACAACCGTCCAGTTTGAATGACTTATTCAGATGACAAATGCAATGTGCTGAATGGATAGTAAACGATAAAAAGCACTTTTTTAATCGATTAATTCGAAAATATAGCGGCGTCTGGTAGATAAATATATATATATATATATATATATATATATATATATATATATACATCATCAACCATAACTGTACATTTGTCGTAGCTAATTATATTTTAGCTATGTATGCCTTCTTATTACGCAATGTAGACTGTTATTTTTACGTAAAGCCATGTAATTTGACATCACCTTCATTTTGAATGTATCACAATCACAGAGTGTATCCTATTTTGAGAAACGTCTGTTACATTTAAAGGCTTGTTAGATAAGTTACTGTTCGAATCCAACTTGACCTCATATTTAATAACTTTTTACGTTTTGTCAGGGGATGAGGTAACACACGTGTCTCAAGATACGACACATTCGGTGATTGTGGACACATTCAAAATGAAGGTGATGACACATTACATTACTATACGAACCAGAAGTAGTCCATGCAAGACGTGCCCAGATTCCAGCCCTGTCCGCAGCAAATTCTGGACTGCATGTGATAAGTTTCCAATAGAGAAATAGTCTACATTGGGTAACAGCAAAAAAGACATGGCTAAGATGTGATTGGTTACGACATATGTACAGATATGATTGGATGAGCGAAAATATCACTAACAAATGCAGAATATTGGCTTGAGATACTGGCAGAATTAAAAATTTAAAAAAATGTTATTCCATGGATTAAGGATTTTTATTCTCATATTTTTTAAATGATGAATTTAATTACAATCGCAGTATATATATATATATATATATATATATATATATATATATATATATATATATAAACCATATTTTTCCAGTAATAAAATCCTTTTCGATTTGATAGAGGCTTTAGTGAAATTAGACATGGCTTACTTAGTACTACACTGGTAAAAATAGAACCAGAAGTACATATTAAACACGAGATGTAAAGAAGATGTAATATCATGTAGGTTTCCATATATCATTTACTGGCGGCTCATCGATAGGAGTTGGTAATAAACTCTAAACTCATTATATATTTGATTAATAGAATGTAGGATAGCTGGACGGTGCCATTTCCCTTTACGTTTTACCATTAAATTAGTACTATCTTCAACTTCAAATAAAGTTATTTACAGTACAGCTTGCATATCAACTCACAAAATATACCAAATTTTTAAGGGTTACCTACAACAGGATTGTGGAAATACTCTGTAATTCTTCGAAATTGAAAACAGCCGCCTTCCTGAACATATGCTTCTGCAGCTAAGCTTTTTCTCTGGCATAGATTGATACCAGATATCATAATTTTCTGATATTCACAACATACTCAAAGTAAACATAATGTTTGTTGATTCTTAGTAGCGAAGAACGGGCACGTATGCTTTTGTCTATTAAGCCCGGCATACCTAATATCAGTATTATATTACTATATATAAATACTTATTATAAAGTGTTAAACAACTATATGCGAATATTAATTTTAACATATTATGGTTAATTTCTAAATAATTGAACCACATATATAACATAACGATACGATAGTTCACGAATATCCTCTTTAGAAAAACAGCAATCCCATTGTATCCAACCAGTCAACCTATAACGCACGAACTGACGCATTTCGATTTGCATGAAAATTATCGAAGCACGACGACAACCGGAATAACGAGGAACGAAACGCAATATGGAAATAATAAAATCAATAATAGATTTGCTGTTCAGCCTTAGTAGTCGCGCGTTCATTGTACTTTAATGTACATTTTTTTAAATTTTCACATTAAGTCATACGTATATAGGTTATACAATTATGCAATCATTCGTTGCATGTGTTGTGCTAACTATTCGATAAATTAATATTACGAAATTGAGATAAACGCCAATTTCTCTGTATCTAGGCAGTCCTGAAAAATATTATAACCACCGTTGGTCGCACGTACTATATCGTCTCAACATTTCAAGTTAAATTAAAGCAGATTTTAATAATATTTACAAGTATGTAATAGGTGTTGCGAACCTAGTAACAAATTAGTTCAGGTGTGACCAGAAGGATAATAATTGTTTTTTCTTATGCTTGAAGGGTAAAGTAAATTGCGTGCAAGAGTGTAAAATAATTAATAATGCCTTACATTTTACTTCTTATTGCCAGATTATTGCGCAATTAGCAGTAAGCAAAATTATTGCGAATTTTAAATGTTTTTAAACGAGGGCGGTAATAGGTTGAAAATGAAAACAGACATTATCTGTGCGGTAAACTTGATATAAATCAACTCCTTTTCATTCTGGTTTGCTTTAAAAATTACTAATCAGATGTAAATTACGAATATGATTAATGATATTACAAGTCCTTTATTTACTCTCTTTGTTGCTATGAGCGTATTGGATATCTAGACATGAAATAAATGAACATTGGTTGCGCGGACAGTGGTAACAATTATTTAAGTCGATATTGCGACATAAATATAAACACCGGTCCCATTATTTAGATAAATTTGTCATTATAAATTACGTATTGTTTAATCTTGAAATGGCAATTCATCAAGTAGACCGGATTCAGCCTTATTGGGCAAATTCTGTACAGTACGTGATAAATGCCAATAATGGATGAAACCGGTCTACTTGATGAGTTGCCTTTTTTATATTATCCAGTGCTTAGTTTATATTGTCAAATGCACGTACATAAAGAGTCAGGTGTTTGTATGAAGAAGTGCGGCAGGATGGCTCAGTGGTTAGAGCACCAGATGTCGAAACAGACGTTTCCAGGTTCGAGCTCTCTCCGCGGCAAACCCTTGATATTACTTGATGAGTTCCCAATAAGGATGAAACCGGTCAACTTGATGAATTGACTTTTTCACACTATACAATGCTTAGCTGATAATAAGAAATGTACATAAAGGGTGAGGTGTTTATATGAAGCACGCAATCTCGTTATGAAGTACTATTCTGACTTTCACAATGTCGAGACATGGATTTTTACAATAATTCATAATAGACTAAGGAACATTTTTATTTGTGTTATCAACATTTTTGTTAGCTATAAAAACTGCGGATAAAGTTAAACATAATAATATAATGCTCGATTTTTCAGGTTGTCTCAAACAAAACGAATATCCCAAAGAATATTAGTATGAAAATATGCCACACTCTGCATTCAAAGGAGGATAAGTCGAATGGAACGTGAGAAGGCGGTAAACCAACTACATTTTGCTAAGTTTCGGCGACATTGAAACGTGATACAATACGCTTTATCTCATGCAGTAAATTTGTTTTGTTAATATAATCCAAATTGAAAAGAAACCAGTCAACATAAAAGCTTTAAAACTTGGTGGACAGCGATATGCTATCAGATTTTCACACGCCGTGTGCAATAGACTGGTTAAAGGACGAGTCAGGCGTTGCAATACAGCTCGCATTGAGTTACCAGAAGGCTTTCAGATTTTTCTTCGTATTAACTCTATTATCTATTCAGTCCTTTTACTATAACAGGTGATATCAAAACTAATGCAATTAAACAAATAATAAGTTCGCGGGTGGTTGTAACAATTCTTTAAATCAAGTTTGCGAGTTTCAAGTAAATACCAATCCCATTGCATTTAACCTGTCGTCGAGCAACATAACAAAACTACCGCCAGCCGCAACGCACTGACGCGTTTCGATATGATCGTTTGTCATTTAATCATCGACTATGGGAGGTCCAGATGTGACAGCACATGTGGCTGACGGTAGTTCTTTAATGATGTGCGCCTTTTTGTATACAAATTTAACTTTCATTTATTTAGAAAATCGCAAATTGATTAAGACAATTGCCATTACCACAAGCGAAACCAATATTTTCAACTGTATCACCTGTATACGAGTGGTGAATGCTTTTAAAATGTTATGTTCGTAACCTCATTACAAATATGCATCCAGCATCTCCGGGCATTTCAAATGCGTGCGAGTTAAGCCGCATATCTGACTTTGCATACCTCACATATGCATTGCGATTCTAACCTCGTTAGCAGGACGTCACCTTGATTTGGTCATGATCATGGAGGTCTGAAAAAGTCGGTACATCCGACTGACGTCTGTTTAGTTATTTGTGCTATTTTCTCCATGAAATGGGGATGTTTTATATCTCAAGCCTGAAATGATGATTTAAAAAAGTTTTCCGATCAAACGGGCAATCATTAATCTTTTAAATTTACAATTTATTTGTTGCAACTAAATTTTATGGATGCCTGTTTTCTAATTAGGCTTATTTGTGCACTGCTTACTCTTGACAATTAAATTTCATCGAAAAGTCTTGCTTTATTCTTTCTTTTTACATTTTAGAACAGATTTCATGTATGCGAATTCGGGACTGTTAAATAGAAGAAAATCATTCAGCATGACATCTGGCAAAGTAATTTGACGTTATTTTAACGCATTTGATGTGGCTTTGATTGATGAGCCTTTGAGAATTTATATGAAAGATAAATAGGCCAGAAAACATAACTCACACGAAAAATGTTAACCAACTGACAAGCGTTGAAGAAGTTTACCAGAATTTTAGTCATTAACATCCTTTTTTGCATTGTAATCGAAGCTAAGGAAGCTATTTTGTCTGAACAATCAGGTAAGGTTAAATAAAAACAAACATCTATTTTATTATTATTGTTAAATTGTATTGCCTATATATGAAAATGTATCGATAGCTGCAAACAATTAATATTCGTGACTGCATAGAAATTGTGCAGCCGACATTTCCAGTCAAGTTCATTGTATGCGAGACTGCTAGAGGTAAGTGCCGGAAATATAACTTTGATTTCTATATATATACAATGCGGTTTGATCCTCGATAGACAGTTTGCCGTCATACTCTGATGATGATCAAGGAAGGTCGAAACGCGTCAGTGCGTTGGGGCTGGCGGTAGTTTTGTTATGTTATTCGACGACTGGTTAAATAAAATGGGATTGGTGCTTTCTTTAAGCATGCAAACTTGATTGAAAGAATAGTTACCAAAACCCGCGCAATCAAATATTGTTAAATTCTGTTTTAATAGGTTAAACAACACAGCGACGCCAGCTATCCACAAGTACTATCGCATTTTCACTTCTCATAGTTAGCATAATAGGAGGTCCAAACAACTCTCTCTCTCTCTTTGTCTATATATATATATATATATATATATATATATATATATATATATATATATATATATATATATATATATATAATGTGATTTCAAATAGAAATTTAGCTCTCAGCTCTAGCAGTTTTATATTCATCGCATTTGACTCAAAAGTAGCTGAGCATTTTCAATGCCTAAACGGCTATGCGGTAGTCAATTTTCAACCACTCTCAGAAAATGTTTAGGAACTGTATGACGCGTCAGTACAAGAAAACAAGGGTAGTTTTACATTTTTCGACATTAGCTTAAAAATTTATTATTGTCTATTTATATTCCACAAGCATTATTTAAGTAAAATTTTCGCAGAACACGCGCAATCCATGATTGCTTAATTAAAGGATGTCTAAATTTTAGTTCAGCCAATTTTAGACATATTTAATTTGAATTGAGAAATACGTCACATATTGACGCAAAAATTTACCATAAAGCCAGTATATACAAGTCAGTTTAAGAAGCCATTTATTTTCGCCTGAACGCAACTCGACTATAATATTTGGTACTTCACCAAGAAAATTCTTGTCATTAATTGGGATTACATTGGATTCAAATTATTCAATATATTGCAAACAGGAAGCGGGAAACGCAGATGTCGAGGCACGCGCACACACACACACACGCGCACACAAATAAACAATTCATCAGTTTATAATCAAATGATGTACTTACTTCTTTATTTTGTCTAGCTGACCATTATTTTTTTGCGTACATTAGCTGATACCGTGAGTAATTCTTTTTCTTTTAATGCTATAAAACAGTCGAACAGTCCAAAATTGTTTATTTACATAAATACCATAGCTGCCTAGTGCGTTATGTAGGCCGAACTAGCCAAATATTGAAATAGCGAATTCAACAGAGTTTTGTATTAACCACAACTGGCATGGGGAGAACGTTTCCAAAATCTTTAAACACAGTTTTGCTATGATGTTCAACGACTGGTTAAATACAATGGAATAGGTGTTTACTTGAAGCTCGCAAACTTCATTTAAAGAATTGTTGCCACTATCCGCGCAATCAATTGTATTGCCTATATGTGTATATTTGGCGAAAGCTGCAAACAGTTAATGTTCGTGACTGCATAGAAATTGTGCAGCCGACATTTCCAGTCAAGATCAATGTATGCGAGACTGCTAGAGGTGAGTGCCGAATATCTAACCTTGATTTCCATATGTATTCAATGCAGTTTGATCCTCGATAGTCAGTTTGCCGTCGTACTCTGATGATGATCATGGAAGGTCGAAACGCGTCAGTGCGTTGCAGCTGGCGGTAGTTTTGTTATGTTGTACGGCGACTGGTTAAATACAATGGGATTGGTGTTTACTTTGAGCTCGCAAGCTTTAATTAATGACTTGTTACCACCACCAGTGCAATTAATGTTTTTTGCCCATATATTTCTGTGGCGAAAGCCGCAAACAGTTAATGTTCGTGACTGCATAGTAATCGTGCAGCCGAAATTTCCAGTTGAGTACAATGTATGCGAGACTACTAAAGGTGAGAGCTGCATATCTAAGTTTGCTTTTCATATATATGCAATTCGGTTTGATTCTCGCCGGTCAGTTTGCCGTCGTACTTTGATGATCATCATCTTATACCAAATATATAGTGGTTAAAGGACGTAATACCGGCTCCTACTGATGAGTCGCCAGTAAGCACGAAACGAATGTGCATGTGATTATACTTTCCGTTCATGCTGCCTTTGGTTTATCCTTCTGGTCACAACTGAACTAATTTGTTACTAGGTTCGCAAACCTAATACATACTTGCATATATATTAGTTCTTCGCAACAAACAGTATTTAACTGTAATATATTGAATTGAATGATGTCATGCTTACCGCGAAATGTGATAACTGATATCGATGAAGGCCAGAGTGTATGGTTTAACTGGAGTAACAGGTGTTCGGAAATTGTTGTAATTCTCAATTTGGGTGAACTTTAGCATAAATTTATATCCATCAGGTTGGTATCATGTACTGACTCGGAAACCATAGTGTTAGTATCCGGTACTCATCGATTTAAAAAGGTATCAGTTACTAACACAATAGCCATAGTGTTAGTATCCTTTACAGACTCGGTATATATATTATATAGTGTGAGTTAGCATTGAAGTCGTATTGTCGTTGACTTTAGATTATGTTAGCTTTACTATTACAGGTTTATACACATTCGTCTAGGAGATTGTACCGTCCTATTATTCCACATTCTTATACCAAATATATAGTGGTTAAAGGGCGTAATACCGGCTCCTACTGATGAGTCGCCAGTAAGCACGAAACGAATGTGCATGAGATTATACTTTCCGTTCATGCTGCCTTTGGTTTATCCTTCTGGTCACAACTGAACTAATTTGTTACTAGGTTCGCAAAACCTAATACATACTTGCATATTGTTAGTATCTTTTACAGACTCGGTATATATATTATATAGTGTGAGTTAGCGTTGAAGTCGCATTGTCGTAGACTTTATATGATGTTAGCTTCACTATTGCAGGTTTACACATTCGTCTAGGAGATTGTACCGTCCTATTATCCCATATTCTTGACCAAAATATATAGTGGTTAAAGGGCGTAATACCGGCTCCTACTGATGAGTCGCCAGTAAGCACGAAACGAATGTGCATGAGATTATACTTTCCGTTCATGCTGCCTTTGGTTTATCCTTCTGGTCACAACTGAACTAATTTGTTACTAGGTTCGCAAAACCTAATACATACTTGCATATATATTAGCTCTTCGCAACAAACAGTATTTAACTGTTATATATTGAATTGAATGATGTCATGCTTACCGCGAAATGTGATAACTGATATCGATCAAGGCCAGGGTGTATGGATTTACTGGAGTAACAGGTGTTCAGAAATTGTTGTAATTCTCAATTTCGGTGAACTATAGCATAAATTGATATCCATCATGTTGGTACCATGTTCCGACTCGGAAACTATAGTGTTAGTACCATGTACATTTTTGGTACAATAATGTTGGTATCGGTTACTAACACAATAGCCATAGTGCTAGTATCCTTAACAGACTCGGTATATATATTGTATAGTGTGAGTTAGCGTTGAAGTCGCATTGTCGTAGACTTTATATGATGTTAGCTTGACTATTGCAGGTTTACACATTCGTCTAGGAGATTGTACCGTCATATTATCTCACATTATTGACCAAAATATATAGTGGTTAAAGGGCGTAATACCGGCTCCTACTGATGAGTCGCCAGTAAGCACGAAACGAATGTGCATGAGATTATACTTTCCGTTCATGCTGCCTTTGGTTTATCCTTCTGGTCACAACTGAACTAATTTGTTACTAGGTTCGCAACAACTAATACATACTTGATTGAAAAATTTTTGTCACCGACCTCGCAACTAATTTTCATTTAATCATTTAAATTTTCAATTCAATATCACGTCCCCAGGTAGCATTGTGTCTGTTTCATAATGTCAGATTCGGGTGGTTAGTTGGAACTTTAAATCTAATTGTATGCCATATAGGCTCCACTTAAAGAAAATGCTAATCAAGTAACATTAGTTAATATATAGTTGAAAATCGTGCAGTGTGGCTATTGGTTAGAGCAACAGAACCCAAGCCAGATGTGCCCAGGTTCGAACCCTATCCGTGGCAAATTCTGAACAGTACGTTATGAGTTCCCTATTAGTACGAAGCCGGTCTACTGGAGGAATTGCCTTTTCCACATTATACAATTCTTTGTTTGCACTGACAAATTTATGTACATAATGGGACAAAGTTTTACATCAACATCGCAAACCTGATTTAAATAATTGAGTTTAATTGCAATTGATTTGTATCCTAAACAACCTTTTAAAAGGAAATGAAATCCTCAGCAGCAGTATATCAATCAGTCTGGAGCTTTCCGCAATATCTGTACCCTCACGAGAGGAGAACGCAGAAAGTTTCGGTAGCCATTCTACAAGAAGAATTTATTATATAAACGATTTTTGGTTTAAAGAAGTTAACGTAAGAATGAGCTGAAGCAGAATACAAACAGGAAACAATTATGACGTGATAATTCAAGGCAATAATGCAAGCTAACTTGAATTAGTTGAAAAAGCAATACGTCTGAGACCAATGATAGCGAAACCATTTGAGAAAGTAGCGAGTCTTGACAGAAATTTTTATTTTGCATTTGTGAAGGTAAAATATCACATGCATGTTATACACGAATAGCCAAACTACAATGGCAATCCTGGAGGGTGCTTAAAAATGGTCGCTCTAGACGATTCCTTAGTATAGAACAAATAGCATGTAATACTACATGTTAGAAAATTAATTCGCAAGATAGAAAAGAAAATTAAGTAGTTTCTAGAGAGCAATAAATGTGAGCATAAATACGACGACCTCTAGGTTACCTCAAAGAAGTGATCTGCTCTAAAAATAATTGTACCGACTCAATTTTATAAAGTCAATACTCCGATTAGGTCCTTGTAGATTCCGTTTAGCGAATAAGACAACTGGCTTATCTAAGCTATATACAGATAAAGGTTAGGACTATAGATCGATACCATAGGAAAGTAATGGAATATAGAACTCTAGATAATTTCTATCTGATGCATCGAGAAACAGCAGCAGAGTCAACACAGATGCAGCTTGCCAAACCAGTTGAGTCAGACAAGTAACGAAGTTTCCTTTGGTCATTCACAACAGGGAATGACAATGGAAAACACAACTACCAAAAATAGCATATCATATATATTTACAAGTTAAAGGCTGCTAATAGAAGAGACATCACGCTATGGTTGACAGAGAAAATTCCGATTGGCTAATTCAGCATAAGCATCACATTCAAGCACACATTGCCCTTGGTTACCACATTTCCGTTTCAAATCACAGAGGTTCTTTTTGCAATGAACTAATAAATATATATTTTATTCTATTAAATCTGTTTTGCTTAACAAAAAGTTAGCCAAGGTCTACCAGGCAATATTGAAGTCTACGAAAAAAAGGTTCGAGACAAAGGATTCATATATTTTATGCTTACAAGAATCTAAGCAGCATGTGTCAGAATGCGCCCTTTTAACGTTATAATGGGTAAGCATCGAACTTCATGTAAGCATAGCGACAAGACTCAATTAACAGGAAGAGCTGTCGCCATACATCGACATTCAGTCATACATGAATGACTATGATTAGAAGTGATGACCGCATGAATACGAATCGAAAATGAGCTCCAGTTAAAGATTAATACTGATTGTTTAGAATTCGCTGATAGATTACACTAAAAATATATTACTTGAAGCGCTATTCTTTAGCATTTTAATTTTGATATCCACATTTCATTTTTATGTGCTCGTATCTAACTATATATCTGCATTTAGTCTTTCGTCATTCTACCTATAAAATTTGTTTCTCAATTTCATTTAACATGCTTTCACAAAATTATTATTATTTTAATTGTCATCTCCCTTTAAAATCAGTGGGTAATTCTTATACATTATATTTTATTCTTAACCTCCTTTTTTTAGATATTTTCCATATTCTTTAATTGTGTACATATTGAGTGCTTAATTTTTTATTGAATAAGGCAGAATAACTAATTCAAAACTAAGTAAATTAACCGGATAGAATATGTAAGCATAATAATACACCCCTAACCGTATAATTTAACTATGTTTACCTAGAAGCACATATTTATTCGTTTCGAACATTGAACAAATTAAAATGATAACTAACGAAAATGAAACTGTACAAGTTATACAATGCTTCAAAAAAGCAATACGCATTACTCAATTCCAAAACTCTGTTATTCATTGAACTTGACCTAAGGTTAGCCACCAAACTTATAAATAATCAATGTTATAACATATTTACGTTTTTGCTAGCTTCATATAGTTTTACATTATACAATTATTGATTGTACTGGTGATGATAAAAATTGTTTAAAGAAATTTGGCAGGCATTAAACAAATGATACGGAAGTATTGCTTAACCACCTGTACAACCTTGCAATCCTAAAAATAATTGCAACCACTATATAATTATATGAACATTTTTTGCACGCGCCGTGATAATAATAATTTAAATAAATTACAGTGGAAACTACCATTACGCGTTGAACCAAGTAGCTAATTAAACGTTCATTGGTTGTGCAGGCGGTGATAGCAACTACATATATCAATGCTTCGATCCCATTATATATGTACAATTTTCAGTACAAATATGAAATGTAAACTGGATGAATTGCCTTTTTATCATTATACATATATATTCTACACTGACAAATGTATTTACATAATGGGACAGGTGCTTATATCAAGATCGCAACTATGATCTAAATAAATTTAAACACTATTGTATTCTTTTTATCACCAGAAAAAAATGAGAATCTTCAAAAAAGGGGATTAGATCGCAACGTACAAATATCGTCCCGTAAAGCTGAGACGCGGATGTCTGACGAGGAGGAGGATTTATATGACTGCACCAGAAGATCGATTGGTCAATTCCTGCCTTCTATTGTCGTAGCAAATACTGAAGAATTGCTTCATAAACAGGAAACCATGATCAAATTAAGAGGTTTTGTTCGCTATCTTACGCAATTCCCATAAGCAAGTAAAGAAAAACAGTTTGCGACATCAAAAATAGGATTTAGAGCCGATAATCCAATACGTTGCGGGCTTCTATAGACTCGTCGCACAATTGTCGGTAACAATAATTTTCAATATACGGTGTGCTTAAATAATAGCACAAATTATACGCATCTTGCTCAGAGGTTCAGAAAATATTATTAGGAAAATTAACATGACGATGATGAAAAACCATGAAATCAGTCCGCTATTTATCTGCACTACTCTACTCTGATTTAACTAGGCCTTCAGCTCTGCTGGGTTGCACCACTACAAATATTGTCCGTCTAATTACGACGGGAAGGCGCGGGCTTCTTGGAACTTTAAATTAAGGGCGATTTTCACGAGCACCAAAAACAAAATAAGGCGTAAAAGTGAAATTTCCATGCACTGCACGTAAGGGAGAAATGTGTGTAGCGTGCGGAGGGTAGGCTCAGTAGTTAGAGCATCAGATTCTGAAGAAGTCGTGCCCAGGTTCGTATCCTGTCCGCGTCAAATTCTGGCCATTACGTGATCAGTTCCCAATAAGGACGAAACTGGTCTACTGGATGAATTGCCTTTTCTACACTATGCAATTGTTCATTTATACTAACAGAGTTATGTACATAATGGGCTGTGTTTATATCTAGATTGCAAACTTGATTATAGTAATTGTTATCACCGCCCGCGCAACTAATGTTCGTTTAATTACGTAAGTGAGAATTTGTAAGAATGAAGCAAATTTATACGAGCTCCACTCCGGCTTGCAAACATTCTTACTTTTACCCAGTATACTCCATGAACGACGAAACAATAAGTTACCATATGAATTTAATAGACTATCTTCTACCATTTTTATTATGTAGCATTAATATACACGTTATTATAAACCAGTTTTCGAAATTTATATAAGCACCAATCCCATTGTATTTAAACACTCGCAAAAAATATAAAAATTACCACCAGTCACAAGTACTGACACGTTTCAACTTTCGATGATCATCATTAAAACACGATGCAAAACAGACTAACGTGCGTCCAACCGCAATTCAGTTGGACGCTTGCGATTCAGTTTCCAGTCGTGCTCAGATGATGATCATGGAAGTTCGTGTGACAATTGTTGTGCGACTGGTTAGAAACGACGGGACTGGTGTTTATCTGAAGCTTACAAGGTTAATTTAAAGAATTTTCCTGGTCCACGTATTCAATTACTTTTCGACTGCACAAATTAAACACGTGTAGCGTGTCCGTGACTGCATCGAAATTGTGCAACCGACATTTCGAGTCAATTACAACTTGCATTAACTATATATATATATATATATATATATATATATATATATATATATATATATGTATTTCAGTTTAATCCTCGTTAGTCAATTCACCGTCGTTCACTGATGATGTTCATGAAAGGGCGAAACTCTTCAGACCTGTGACTTTTTTAGCGCAGCATGTGTTATTTCTATTTTGATCTAATTTGACGTATTTCCGAATATATATATATATATATATATATATATATATATATATATATTGATCGTTTCTATTTTCACCATTTTTTAAAATGTAAGAACAAAACAACGTATTCCATGGAATAACATTTATTAATAAATCTTATTTCTACTAGTATCTACAGCCATTGTTCTGGATTCGTTAGTATATTCGTTCATCCAATCTCACTGTACATCTATTTAAATCAAGTTTGCGAGCTTGAAGTAAACACCAATCCCATTGTATTTAACCAGTCGTCGAACAACATAACAAAACTACCGCCAGCCGCAAAGCACTGACGCGTTTCGACCTTCCATGATCATCATCAGAGTACGACGGCAAACTGACTATCGAGGATCAAACCGCATTGAATATATATGGAAATCAAATCTAGATATGCGGCTCTCACCTCTAGCAGTCTTGCATACATTGAACTTGACTGGAAATGTCGGCTGCACAATTTCTAGGCAGTCACGAACATTAACTGTTTGCAGCTTTCGCCACATATACATATATAAGCAATACAATTTACCAATAATTGATTGCGCGGGTGGTGGTAACAATAATTTAAATCAAGTTTGCGAGCTTGAAGTAAGCACCAATCCCATTGTATTTAACCAAAATATAAAAGCTAACGAGAATTTCACATACTGGCGCGTTTCTATCTGCCTTGGTCATCATTAGAGTATGGATAAAGAAAATAAATGATAACTTTCAAAAGTATTTTTATTAATGCACGGCGGAAGACAGATCAATAGGGATCAAGCCGAAATTTGTTTAAGGTGTTTTCAAAAGCGGATATGTATTTCTAAACCCTAGTAGTCCTACATACACTTGACTGAAGTGGAATTTCGGTTACACAATACATATTTAAAACACGATTAGTATGTCTCAGTCACAGAGTTAGTTTAAATAGGACCAGAAGAATATTTAAGTCAGCATGAACAAAAGGTACGGCCTTTTGTAATCATGCGTTTTTTTCTTACCACTCAAAAGAAGCCGACACTAAACCCAAAAACCTATAGTATAACGCTTGTGTTGCATAAAAATGATCAAATTTGAATATAAATACATCATCTGACAACGGAAGCATTGAAAATAATGCAAATATCATTGACAATTTATTAGAGCGACTAATTATGTTCGCGCAGGCAAATAAAATAAATCATAGTTTCGAAACCTATTCAAATTGTAATCGTATTATGTGCACTGGAGAGACTAACATCGATTAATCCATAATATGCTAAATTCATGTTTAGAGCACAACGCAGCAAAAGGAAATTAAAGTCGACAACAAAAATGCGATGAAAGATTAGGAGTTGTGTGCTCTCTTCATGCTAAGATGAACAGATTAACAAATCAGTGAATCTTATTGGAACATAATAAACTAGATCGGTATTTGAAAAGATTCAAAAAGCGAGTTCGTTCATTCACTCACATCTGAGTGAAGCCAAGTATCGAAGCGTGAAAATATTGTCAATATACAGAAAATAACATGAATTAGTTAAGCAAACAAAATCTCAGTTTCAATGTAAATACCAGAAAAATAGAAATGCTGGAAAATGCGCTGAATAAAGTGCACTATTCGACCAAAAATAAACTGTCGAACATATCATTAAATCGTATCTGATAAAATAAAAATGTAAAACACATTATAGTTCATGGAAAACAGAATCCAAGCGCCTAATTTTGTTCGCTTCCTCGCAATTGTGAAAAAAAACAGAGCGTCAAGGCGTTAAAAGTAGGTAATATACAGACAATACTAGTGAGAACTCTGGAGGCCAATATCACTGTGTAAAACAAAATAAATGACGGCAGTAATGGAATTTTATGAATTATACTCTCTCTCTCTCTCTCTCTCTCTCTCTCTCTCTTCATTGGATCCTTGTGATATTTTACTTTACATCCCACAAATAATTTATTATTAGGACACATTTAATTTTATAATTTGAACAAAAATCATCGATAGAGCTTGCATATTGGCCGGAAAAGTAATCATCGATAGCTACATTCTGTCGAAACGGTGTGGTTACCAAAATGTACATGATTTGAACTAGAATGGTGCTCAGATTATTGATTGAAGCTGGTCACCACAGAAATCAACTACCAATTTGTGGAAGTTGCTAAGCCTTACTAAATAAAGGTACCAGTCATTCACTGTAAATATGGAATTTGAGTCTGGTGCAGTTCTCTTTGACTCCAGTTAGGAAGCAGAATTAATGTATGTACCTAAATTTCATATGAAACAGCACGTGCTTTTTAGAGTAGGCATAAGCCAATTAAATAAACTGGATTCTTTTCATTTTACAGTTTGAACAATAGGTGTCAATGCAATTGTAAAACCCTTCGGTTGTATCAATGTTGTCAATTAGAAAAGTGGTTTACTAGGCAAACTGATTATAGCTATCTTTCATAAGACTCATACATCAAAGAATCCATACATGAAAGACAATCCAGATGGCTCACTGAAGTCATATAAAAACAAAGCCAATTATTTTTACAGTGTTACCGCAGCCGTCAATATATATCAATTTGGTTAAAACGCTTTCATACATATTATCAAAAATGAAACGAACGTAATGCACAGCTCCTGTAGAGATGTTTTGGCCTTTTAAACATATATTAGGAATTTTTTCGTGTTAACACTGGTAAATTATCTGAAATAACAGTAACCACTAGAGTGACGGTAGCAACTGATAAAACCATTTCCTAATAAGTAGTGGGCAACATATAATATTCTCATCTGTGGTCTACTCATCTACAGTCATTCCTAATAAAATACTTTTTTCATGTAGAACATACTTCAACATTTCACCCAAAAATAGTCCATAACTGCCTCAAATAATCATAGATACTCCACAATACACGAAAATAACCAAGTATCATGTCATAAATGATGACAAAATGAAAGTCATGCTGAATGCGAAAAAACAGTCTAAACAGATTTCCCACACTACCGCATAAATGAATATATGCTTTATTGTAATTATTTTAATGAAGCAAATCCACAATTTTTTGTATTCACGTCTAAGTAAGAAAGTTTTAAAAACGATTATAAGCACCAAAAGTAAAGGCATACTCCTATTTGATACGACAAAACGATTGTGCTGTACCTTTGAGAGAAAGATTAAAATAGACATGCATATCGTTTAAAAAATCCACATTCTCCCAAAACCCCGTGCATAATCGAATGTTTCTTCAGCAGACCGTAGTACCCATAGAAATTGTTAAGTCCTCGAAATAGATCATCATACATTGAGAACGTCATCATATTTACTAGACTCCAGCTATCGGTTTCAGCTAATTCTATCAATAGCAGTATGCCTCTGTAAAGAGCTCAAATGCATAAGCGTGTTTTCGAAAATTTCATCAAACAAATTATTTTGCATAAAATCATCTGCGACCACACCGCGTATACGCGCGAAAACAATTGGCTGCAGTGAGACGAAATGCAGCTAGTCAGTGTGACCAATAATTATGTCAAATTAGCAACGTTAATTTATCTAAAATCTTTACACAAACAGTAACGCACGCTTGTTAAAGATTAACAGTTTAATACAAAAATAGAATATCTGATTGATAAAATTGAACAAAAAATTGTTAAAGAAAATTAGTTCACAACATATGCCGCAATAACTTTTAATTAATTCATTTTATAAGAAAACTTCCGCTACATCTAAAAAAAATCAGTTAGCATACTGCGATCGTTAGGAGATTTTAGCAACAACCATCGATTGCGTGAGTGGTGATAGTTAGGTAAATAAAGTTTGCGGGAGTTGTGTTATTCTCAAGTCTGACAAACATTTTAGTGGATATTCATGAAGGCTCTCCATGTGCATCCATAATAATCTAATAAGTTCATGGTAATAGCTAAATTTTTAAAAAATATCAAAAAACAGTATCTCAGGCTTCACACAGAATTATATAAAAAGCACAACAAATTAACCAAGTAACGAAACTGCTAAGCTGCACATTTTCAGTTAAAAAAGCCGAAAGCAGTCAAAATTGTATATCTCAAACAGACAAGCATTAATAAGGTAAGCTATTCTCATATTTGTAGGTTTTATACAGAATTTTAACTCTAATACGTTAAATTGTAAAATTGGCATCACTACGAGATATCATTTCCACCAAATTGTACATCCACTCTTCCATATGATACATCAATTTTGTTCGTATAATTCTTCCGTGATTTTAAAGTTCTTAATTTTATGCTTGATGCTTCGCGTCCTCCTTTTCGGACATACATTCAGAGGCACCATAATACTCTAAATTAAACAAAAAAACAAAGCAAACAATAATTGATCTGAATTATTTTGGTACACTTCCTTAAGAGCTAAGTTTGGAGTATTGTGGTATCTCTGAAGATGTATTCGGAAAATAGGATAAGGAACGTCAGGCCAAAAACGAAGTGCTTCGAAATCACAGAAGAATTATACAGAACAAAACAGTGAAGATAAACATAAATTAGTCGTACAAACAGCAATTACATCAATATGCTGATGATTTGCTGAAATTTGAATGTTTTTTACATGTTTAAAATACATTACCACTTGGCAATGATGCATATAGATAAGCCAGAAATTCTTAGCTCCAAAAATGACGCAGGTTTCCAATTTCCAGATAGAGATCAATTTCCGTTCTATGGTTAATATCACACATGAGGACAAAATACGTACTACAGACTGTCATAAAAGGTTAATTCAGTATAAAATAGTCTGAAAAAAGGAATGCACATACATACCAATTTCATAAAACTAATATATATATATATATATATATATATATATATATGGTAAAACAAAAATAAATAAGAAAATTCATAAGAGGCACATAAATTGAGATCAGTAAAGATGCGTATATTTCAGCATCAAAATCCCAGTAAAAGAATAGAAATATGAGGTCCACGTCATAAATAAAACACTGCTTGTAATAAATATAATACGTACGAACTCAGAATTCTGAAAACGGACATAAATTTGCAGAACTTGAACAACTTCGCAAATCAATGTACTAGGACGTTTAACAAAGCTTCAAATAAAGTTTCAAAACGTAAATCGTGGTATTACACCACAAATTTCGTTTTTTTGCTCAAGTGAATCTTACTATTTCGGAAATAAGTTCATATTTACCTTACTTCATTCTGAGATATCACATTTACCTAACTTACATTCATCTCACGAACTGTTGACATTAATGAAACAAATGAGTAATGGAATTTAAGAGATTGTCTGACAATAAACCTTCCCTGACAATCTTTTATTTCCTATCTATTGATTGAACCTAATAAAAGCCTCTGAGTTTTAATTACGGATCCAGCGGGAAAAGAAATGATATTTATTTGTGAAAGAAAAAAACAATTAACAAAATTTACAAAATACAACGAAACAATTGTTTAATTATACACTAGAAAAATATCACAAAGTGCAAATGTATTCAAATTAAACGACTATGTGCACTGCAGATTCTTTTCATCTTTAGTATTATTCAATACGTTTAAATCAGGAAAAATATGCGGTTATGGCAAAAATGAATACACCTAATATAAAGCTCACACATTGGTAAGCAAAATTCAGGTTGGCTTGAATTAATAGCTGCAGTTATCAAAGTCAATAAGGGCATCAAAGATCTATAGCGATTATTTAATTACCAACCACAGTGAACGTAAATTAAACAAATTTAAATTGTATCCATAAGCGCTACCTGAGTATAGTGCATCGTTTAAACTCGTTAGACATCGCGCCAGACGCATATTTAGGTTTGTTATTTAACCTCCTTAAAAGGCACACCTGGGCAGGACGCGCAGCTACGCTAGGCAAAGCAGATAATGCGTATTCCCGTCGACATGAAGACGACTTTGGTTGTTAAGCCCCTTATCAAAACTTCACTAAGCAAACGAATAAATAACATCTACACCAACTGCTGCTTTCAGTTCAAATTAAATATATAAATTTTGATCGAACTGGCATAGAATACATTTATCAGGAGGTTTAAGGATACATACAGATAGTTCTTATTTAGCCGTCCAGATCAGACAGGTGCTGTCCCATGACCCAGTGGCCACTCCAATTCCACTGTCGCATATAGAGACGCACGAGACACGGCCATCGTGTGACGACATAATTCCAACTCGCTCTTCACGAAGAATATCCCAAACGTGACAATTAAAATCGTCATAGCCGGCAAACATCAACCTGCCGGATTTTGACACAGCAACACTAGTACTACCTGACTGAATATAGTCATCGAGGAAAATAGCGATGGGTTGATCTGCTCGAAGATCCCATAAACGACATGTGGTATCATCCGAGGTCGTTACAAACGCGTAAGAGTTTTCGGGGAAAAAGTCAACACCATTTACATCAGAGCTATGTCCCTCGAAGTACTGATTGCACTGCGCAGTTCTGAGGTCCCAGACACGGCAAGTTTTGTCAGACGAAACGGATATGAACACGTTAGGATCTTGACGAGACACGGCTATGGCGTTTATGTCGTTACTATGGCCTAAGCATCTTTTAGTGATTTCTGATCGCTCGAGGTCCCAGAGAGCACAAGTCTTGTCACCAGAACCAGACACTATATGGCTATCGTCAATAAATCGTAAGCAGGAAAGGTATCCATTGTGACCAGTAAGTTCATTCACTAGTTTCGATCCAGCCCCATCTCTTGATGTCACACTAAACACTGAAAGTAAATTATCCAAGCCACCACTGGCCACAAACTCCATGCTTGGTGAAAATGCACAGCCTATCACCCAAGCAACTTTTAGTGCAATCATATGCACTTTATTTGCCGTATAAGTATCCCAAACAATAAGCTTGCCGTCCTGAGAAGCAGAGACCATCAATTGGTTATCTCGTGCCCACTCAAGATCTGTTACTTTGGCTAGATGTCCGCGCAAATGTTTACGGATTTTAAATTTTAACCTACCCAATTCTTGAACATCTTTCGTCATATTATAGAAGTCTGTATCAACCACTTCTACACGAGATGCATTCAATTCTATCTTCAGATTGAATGCTTCACGAAGCAGTTCACGCTCTTCTTCACACATATCATCATCCATTGCTATATCGGGAGCCATAGATGGTGTTCCTGCTGGCTCCGATATTGCACTTATCATGTTAGGAGTCGCCGACATGATAATATATCCAGTGGAAAATATAAAAAAATTCTAACTAAAAATCTTAGTTTTTAAATATGCTCATGTAATCACACAAACAATTACTCCACTCTCTATGCAGAAGAAAATATATCGATTCTATAGCACATAATTATATCCGTGATAAAGCCAAAATAAATAATCCACAGCCAAATCTACTGTTCACCACAACTCCATAAAGAAAACTTGTTAAAGAACAAAAATAGCTCAATTTCAAATAAAAGAATCGAATGAATAATAATATAGCATAGGCTACAGCATTGTGATGAATTCTATTGGTTGTTAAGTTTAACTGACCGGCAAAATATATTAGTTAGCACAAGATGTCTACTACAGCTAAATTAACTTCATTTGATTGGTTGACAATCCCGACGCTAGCAGAAATACACGCAAAAGAAACATGCTTACAATGATGCGTACTAACTACGAGCAATACGTAACTGAACTTAA